>KK119416.1:127731-147079 GCA_000611955.2 Stegodyphus mimosarum
ACCAGTTAGTGTTTTTTATTTCGATACCTGAAAGAGTAATTTTATAGTTTTAAATTATACTGTTTTTAACTGACTAACTTCAAGACAACAGACAAGTGAATTGTATCTTTCATCATACAGAAAATAAAACAGAATGCAGGTGTTGCCCGGTAATTGAAAACTCATACTTACTGACTTTTAACCTAAACTTTACTGACGGAATTGTCCGGAAGAGATGAAAAATGAACAATGCCGTCTCCGGGACTAGAAGCACGGACCTCTCGAGTACGCGCCCAGCATGCTGACCACTACACCATGAAGCCATGCTAAGAAGGTGAAAGAAGTACCATATATACCCCCCTTTTAAAGAGCCTCTGAGATTACGGGACCCAATCGTCAAATCCTGGCGACTGGGAATAATCATCCACCACATTTTTTAGTTCGGACGCCACTGTAGAGATATTAGGTTATTTAGAAGCAGAATGAATGAAAAATTAGTAATTTCCTAGCTGGGACTCGAACCACGAACCTCTCGAATACGCGCTGAGCGTGCTAACCACTACACCACGAAGGAACGCTAAGAAGGCGGAAAAATATCTTACAAGGTAACTATCACAATGCTACTATTTTTTAAAAGAAATCTTTATTCCATTGGGAACATATAATAATATTAGCCTTACTATCTAAAATGATATCTTCATTTTTACTTTCCCGTGACTTGACCCTAGCCCGCTGTTCTTGTTATCTCTCCTATTTCTAAGTCCTCAAATCATCTATAAATTATTAAAGAAGGCGGATTTTCAGCTTACTGAGAAAAATCGTAGATTGAAACTCATTTCGTGTTTGCTTCACTGTTATAGGTCTGTTCTTGTATTAGGCTGAGGTAAAGTTCAACAGTTAGAATAAAAAGGTTTGGAGTAACCTTAGCAGGTAGTTTGCGAAAGTTTATTAGTAAAATAAAACAATCACTGCGTCCATGAATCGATTTTAAAATTTAGGGAAGCTCGTTCTCTGAACGCATAGAACGCGTTGCTGTTGTTACAGCATTATGGGTCCAAGGGCAAATCAAGTGCTGGGGTCCCTATGACAAACACTCACATTATTGAAATGTAAATCATATATAAACGAATTAGCATAGAGTCCGTATGCTCGGGGGGGGGGCTCGGCAATTGTCCAGCACGGATGTAGGAGTAAAATTACGCGAATTGTTTTTTATTATTCAGGACCTGAAGTTAAAAAAGATAAACATTAAAATACACAAGGAAATAAGGGATGGTCTTTGTTGAATACCAATTTGCTTTACTTAAAAATAAGTTAATTTTGAGCTTTTCAGCAGTTGTTATACGAGAATTTGGCTCTTCTGCTCTTACTAAGGTGATTTCCAGCAAATATATTAAACGCCGTAAAGCAGCAAGCCTTCATAAAAATTATGATTATATTTATTTCCTTTACCTTAATGTGAAAGGAAATCATTTATTGGTAAAGAAACTGCAACAATGATTTTCTACTATATAAGCACGAAACAGCCATCCAAACGGCAAATATTTTTATTAGCAGTCTAATGATAACAACCATTTGTTAAATGGTAAAACATTTTCAAGAGGTATAGATGCAATCAAACTGTTGCATGAAATATAACAGATTGTTAAAAATAAGGTACACACTAGAGTACACACAGAATTTTTAAAAATCGCTTATTTTTATTTAAATACCTGATTTGTTGTTTTATAGTGCCATAACACTAATATCTAAGAATCTAAGGTATTGGAAAGAAAAGAATAAAATATGTCTGAAAACCGCATCCAGGTTTATAAAGGCTCTATTATAAAATCCCCATCAAAAATTGGTGTGTCGAGTGTTTCGTAATTTTGCGCATCATTAAGTAACACTGATTTTAGCAATTAAGACCTTATGCGTAAACCTTTGCTAATTACGCAGTATAAAGCATTTATAAACATAAGCACACACTTGTGGCATGATAAATATTCAGCTCTCATCAAAGAAAGTCTAGAAGGCGGAATTAATGCAGGAACCATTTAATAGGATGCTATTAATAAACGTAGTACTTAATTTAAACGCGTAATCTAATTTCTACGGGTCTTTACATCAAGCCGTGAGTGCCGTGCTTGTAACCCGGGAACCTAAATCGCCAAAAGGTTCGCCAAATATTAAGAAACAACGCCAGACACTTGACCGCTCGATGCTATGCATGACAATTAATGGCTCTTCCTCGCACGTGAGGGCCGAAAGTGTTCGAGCGTGTATGTGCGCCTGTGTATGCGTGTGTGCTTTACTCTGATATGGGGGAAGTTGGCCAAGGTGGAAGGGGTGAAAGTCTTGCCAAGATCAATAAACGGCCGCAGCTTGTAGATGGACGAGGGGGAAATATATACATTTTACCCGCGGTTTCTCGTGATATAACAGTGGAATTATCCCAGCAGAGAAACGTAGATGAAACCATAAACATTTTAGCACACTATCTGAATGAAACAATAATGATCCTGCTCTAGCTTAAAATCAACGCACAGAGAAAAGAATAACACGAAGCTGAAAGTGTCGTCAGCATCCTAAATGCTGAATAATTTTATTCTTATGGAATGTCAGTTTTGCTGCCAAATGGGGCATTATTTTGAACCTATTTATTGATATAAGCAGTAAGTTGTAGAGGCTATAGTGATAGCTCAGCAGGCGCCAGCTTTGAAATAAGTCCAACTTGCTAAATGCACTGCATGGACGCAAAACGTTTTGTTTGGAGTAAGACAAGTTCGATGTATCACAACTGCGCGCCCTATACTAGTTTGCTTTTACACTTGTTGGCACTTTGCACTTGCAGTGCTACGACTGCCATGAGCATAAGTACGCTTGTTGCTACTTTCAGTACATAACCTGCGTTTTAACACTGAAATTTCAAATGCTATCCCAGTATTTTTGTTGTTGTTGTTGTTGTTGTGTGTGTGTGTAAGTTCATAAACGATGAGTTTTAAGAAAGTTGACGAGAACAGTTCAACGAAGAAAACTGTTTACGTGCGAACACTTGCTGATATGTTTTGTCATACCTAACAAATTAGCATCCAAAAGATTATCTACGCTATACGTGACACTTTAATAACATTTTAAGAAAACGAATAAACTGAAAGCGAATTTCTGAACGAACTGAAATAACGAATAAACTGAAAGCGAATTTCTGAACGAACTGAAATGAATTTCAGATTAGAAAAGACGAAAGAAAGAAATCTGCTGTTTTGATAATTAACTAAACAAAACAGTTACTCATCTTTGCTTTAATAATCATTTTTAGATTATATTTTTCCATAAAAAACCAATAAAACTTTATCAAAGTGTTTAATTAATTAATGATCTTTTTTATTTAACGACGCAAGCTTAAAATTCTATTAATACAGTGTAGTTTTAAGTAGACTTAATTTTCTTATAATATAGTTACACGTAGAGTTAATTTTCTACTCAATTCCAGTTTTTTAATGCTTAAGTTTCCTTCTTACGTTTTCAGCAAAAAAATGTATATTAATTTAAAAATATGAAACACAAAATTAAAAATATTTCTCATTCCTTCATTCACTCATAAATTCTTACGCGAATACGCATTTACAACATTTAAAGCCTGAAAAACGCATGTCTGCGGTGTTACTGCCATGCGATATTTTGTATGTATTTTATTTTCACCAAGGTATTTTAGAGATGCTTCTAAATTGCGAATTTTTTTAATTGTTTTATTTTCGATGACGATGCTCTGTACTACAATGTTTTAGAACTAAGATGTTTGATCCTTGCTTTCTTTTCTCCCACGATGTTTTGTCCGACGAGGTTTGGCCTTGCGTTGTTTTCTCGGGGACGTTTTCGTTACGATGTTTCTCCCGCGATATTTTCGGTGCACACCAGAAAATGGTTAGGATCCCCATTCAGCTGAAAGATAAGATTGTTGAAAAGTGTAAAGATGACATGTGCATCGATGGCTTGTCTATTATACATACCATAAGACTAGTATGGTGTTATCTCTGGCTGTGAAAAATAAAGATGCTATTAAATCGGCTAATATTGCGAAGACATTGAAATCGAATACCAAACAATAGAAAAAAATGAGAGACAGCAGAGTCTATTTAAAAATTGCTTTTGATCTGGATAACAGTAAAATGTTTACATACAGTAACATATGAGTGATTTATGCACAGTATATATTTCACCCATTGTGTTTGCATTTTAGTATTAAACAGTGTTATAATAACATAAATAAAATTTGTTTTATAAGCATTGATTATTATTTTCCTTTTATTTCTTATTTTAAAAGTTACTTCGCTCTATGTCTGGTTTTGTTATGACGATAAACATATCAGCTACATATTATATCTGTAGGAGATTTTGATTTAATTGGATTACTGCAAAGCACACTGGCACTATCTATTTGACGGGATGGATGCCTTTGTTGAGAACGTTCTGAAAAACTGGCTTGTATCGACTTTACACATTAGGAAAATCTCGGTCCATAGACCTGGAGTGGATTAATGACGTACACCAAGGTACCACTCTGTTATGATCTTAACTATGTTTCACTAAATTAGGATTCTTTCAACTTCTACTAATACTATAATATAAACTACGCTTCATTAATAAAATAACACGGAAAAAATAAGGTAAATATTAGTTGAAATTAAAGTAGCACTACCGCTGTAGGATATAATATATTAAGTCGGACGTTACTACATTGATAAAAACATTAAATCTTGTTAGGCTTATGCATATAAATGTCCCTTTACAAAATATAAACCAAACCATAAAGTGACCTTTTGCAAATAAAATGACATCTCGAGTATCTTTTGTGAATGTTTTCGCAGCCAAAACAATAATTTGTTTTTTGACGTTCCAGCAAATGATCCTCATCAGAAAAGATAATTTTTGTCCAAAATTTAAATTCTCGGAGCGTGCATTTTGCCATGATGAATTGTTGGAGCATACAAAACACAAAAATTAGTGACAATGTGAACATTTTAAACATATTTATCATTTCGTTGCAAAATCATTCCATTCTTACTAGAACACGCTTTATAAACCGAGAGATATTGCTATTTTATTTAAATCCATTTACCTAATTATAAAGAACAACTAAACTATAAATTCAAAAACCCTGAAAAATGAAACAAGGGATTTTCTTTGTAGTCGTACTATAAAACTTGAGAAATATAATTTGCCGCTAGATCATAGGTGAAGGTTCTTCTCAATAATGCACCATATGGTAATTAAATAAGAATTTTTGCTTTCGTTTTGGTTAAATCATCTCTGAATCTATACTAAAAATAATTCTGAGAAATATTGTAGAGTCATTAGATTATTCAGAAACAGAAGACATGAAAAATGGGCAATGCCCTCGCTGGGATTCGAACCTGCATTTCTCGAGTACTCGCTGAGTGTGCTAACCGTTACACCACGAAGGCATGCAGAAAGGAGGAAGAAAATAAGTGCGAGTGGGAATTAGGGGACCCAGTCTCCAAATCCTGGTGGTGAAGAATCATCACCCACGGCATGTTTAGTTCGGGAGCTACTATAGAGTCATTAGAATTGTTGAAACAGGAGAGACGAAAAATGAGCAAGGCCTTCGCCCGGAATCGAACTTCTCGAATACGCACCGAGTGTGCCAATCGTTACCACGAATACATACAGAAATAACCACGAAGGATACAAACACCACCACGAAGACATGCAGAAAGGAGGGAGAGAATGCCTTATAATATAATACCTGTATTATTCATACTCCTATCTATTTGTTATACGTTTAGACCTTTTAAAACTGTTAGCACACAATAAATTTTCCATGCAAAATATTCCCGGACATTCATTTTTTGCATAGTATGCTTTGAAATATTTTAGGTCATTATTGAAACACTTTGACAAGGTTCCTACAATCCTGTAAAATTACGAAAATGATTTTCTTTCTCCTAATTGCCAAAATAATCTTTTAACTGAAATAGCGCTTAAAAGATGAATACAAGAATTCTCGTAATTCATGCTTTTGAATACTACTTCAGTAAAACCCATAATTTAAATTTTTGTCATCCAAATCAATACTATGGCATCTTTTCACACATTTCTGGTTATAAAATATTTATTTTTAGCTTTTTACCTCAAGAGATGTTATCCTCATTTTTTTTTTTATTTTTCACAACTTTTGCGTCTGTATCACTTTCCAAATAAAAGAATGTTAAAATGTTATCGGCATCTATTATTTTTAAAGAAATTATATAGCGAATTTAATGAAAATTAATTGTAACACTAACTATTAACATTGCATCAGGAATTCTAAATACATGCTGCTTTAAAAAAATTTTGTGATGTTATTGAATTTTATGTGGTGTAATGTTCAAATAAAGCTCTGTTTAATGAGAACGTTCAAATGTTTGGTTTGGTTTATTTGATTAAGATGTCTTCAAGGAGGTCGCTCTGAGGCAAGCTAACTCGTATCCACATTAGAAATGGTGGAAAACACAAAAACATCCATGCAGCCAGCCCGTTTGCTTGGAATGCATGGCTGCTGGTGGGCTATAAAATTAAAAATGACAAAAATGTTCATTAGCAGCAGTGAATCCAAGAGCAAATTGGCAAACTGCGAACTCAACAGGAGAATACAAAAAAAAAAAAAAAAAAGAAAAAAAAAAAAAAAAAAAAAAAAAAAACTGTACCAAACTTTCTGATGCGACGTTAAAATCTGAATCTTTTCAATTTCCCCCGGCATTGTGTTTATTTTCACTTTTATTTGCTAAAATGAAGATTCTCTTCGAATATCTTAGACAACTTCTTCCATTTTCTTATGCTATCCTCTTTTGGTCACGAGAACGTTGAAAAAAATCATATTCTGTTTGTTACATCGAAAGCTTCTGATTTAAAAAAATATAACCCGATAAACATGATATGTTACTTTCAATTGTATTTTCTATTATATTACAATACAAAATTTACGTTGTTAAAGATAAAAGAAACTGTATTGCAGTTCAATCATTTTTTGAGTAAAAAATGGCGTACTTTGTGATAAAAGTAAAAATATTCTTAAAAGATTTATTTTGAAATTCGTAATTCCTTTGTTCTCTAAACATATTTCGGTTGCATTATTTATATCAAAACATAATCATTTTGCTTATATTAGGAAGGAAACGTCGAAATTCGATATTTCATTTTTAAGGAAGGGCAGCAAGTAGACAGACTCAATAAAATATGCTGTAATGATTCACGAACTTTAGAAAATGTTCAAGAGTTTGGTAATGGTTTTAATGATTAATTTTTATTTAGCGGAATAAAATGAAAATTAAAGATTTTTGTGAAGTGTTTTTGACTCTATTTAAACATTATTTTATTGAATTTGTAACATTAGTAATTAGTATTAATTGAAGTCAAGTCTTGTTTTTCAATAAACGCAATAGACGCAACAAATATTTTCTTGAATTTCATAAATTATTCGGAAATACAGTTTTAGTACATATGTATACGCAATGTGAGTTTCCAATTAGCTAATTACGTAGAATTTTCCCCCATATTTTTATCATTTAATGGTTGAGTGGTTAAAGTCTCGCTGAAGACTGGTAGTTCTACTTGATACATGATTACAAGACAACTTATCGTAGAAAGTCCTTCACGAAGGTACCTCTTCCCTTAGGCAAATAGCGTTTATGCGCTTTGCTATATTAAGGTAACCTAATCATCTTTATCATCTGATAACAGTATATGTAATTAAAAAAGTTTATTTTTCTTTCATTTCCCTGTGTTCCGTACAAAGAAAATAAATGGATTTCATATAGTATAACATGATATGTTAATAGTTGACATTTAATGTGCTATTAATAAAAACTTTTGCGTTAGTAAATCATCAGTCTTAACTTTTATACTTCACAATAGTTACGTATTTTGCAACATAATTATTTATTTCAAAATCATGAATACGTTTCTAATTTAACAGAACATTAACTGAATAACTAGTGAAAAAATTAGCATTTGAGAAGGCAAAAAATAACAAAATTCACTGTGTTAAATATGCGTCGAATTAAATAACCTTTCAATAAGACTTTACATTGTAGTTTTTTAAGTACAGGAAAGCTCTTATGTTGTTTTCTAGACGTAATGGTTTCTGAATATTAAGAAAAAAAACTGTTTTAAGGCGTAGGTAATGGAAGTAAAAAAACGCAATTTACTTTTAATAAGAATGTTTTTAATTTATATAGCAAACACATTTTTATATAGAAATACACAAGGTTACAGTGCAATTCTTTAAGCTTTCCGAATTTAATTTACTCTTTTGCATTTCAGTTAAAAATTTCTGGACTGCAATTTTTCTCAGAATAAGTTAAAAATTATATTAGTAAAATTTTGTTATTGTCTACATACCACTCTTTAAAGGATAATTTCGCATAAATATAGTCATATTTATTGAATAAAAATCTGAATCACGCAAGAAATAATTTTAAAGTTTAATTTCAGAAGGGAATTCACTATCCCAAAAGCAGAAATGTGAAGTTTGTGCATGTTATATAAGCATATAATATTTTCAAATGCAAGGTACAAACAAGCTGAAGAAAGATTTAAAATTAGGCATAAAAAGCATTCTTAATTTGACGTAGAACAGACGCATTGCTTTCTTCTTAAGCAAAAAAAAAATAATCAAATAAATATTATTTAGTATTGTGTAACTAGTATATGTGATGCTTGATGTCAATAAAATAGTACTTTCCTTTTCCAAAAATTAACATCTCATTGATTGGCAAAAGTTGATAATTTAGTACCTAAATCTTATTCTAAATATCTTCACATATTTTTCACTTAATTATCGCCTGAAAAGGACCTCTTTCAGCTCGTTGTCTTTACAATGTAGAGAATATCCAGAAACCGTGTGGAAAATATCACACAGAAGGGATCCTTTCTATGTAGAAGGCATTCTAGAATTAGTCCAGCGTTTCACACATCATTGTCAAATGCCGTACTAACGTTATGCAGTCGTTTAAATATGCTTTTTATACGAATTCAGTCTTTTGTTCCTCATAATTCCACGCAAATACGTTTTCAGGACACGTTTTCAAAAATACCATCAACCCATGAGATCATAATATTTCGTATATTGACGTCTTTCTTTCGCCAAGGCAAAACATACTTACTAGGTAAGCAGATTGGTAGACAAACAAGGTGAAGTTCTTCCCAACGCTGACATCACTTACTTACGGAAGTGGGAGAAATAAAAGACGAAGGAACTAGTTGATTTACAGCATACTAGTAGTCAGTAGCGTCTTATAGTAGCCTTGCTAACTGGTACAGATTGATGCGACTAAATACGGGAGGTCATATCTGTGTAACTGTAATTCCAGACACCTCGATATTTAAGTTTCACATAAGGTGTGCGGTTGCTCTTCTTATATCTGAAAAGAGAAATACAAGCAATCTTCAAAATTTTCAACCAATCTCATACTTTTTCACTTATAAATTTTACGGATATATATGACGCTTAAAGAACACAAAACGGATTTCAAAAATATAATTTTTCGTCTACTGTTTCATAAAAAATGATGACAGTGTTGCAGAGATTCAGAAACAAGAAATCTTATAGCAGTAGAAAAAAGAACTATTATTTAACTTTTGTAGGTACTTGCTATAATATGATTTTCTTATTCATACATTTTAAATTTATTAGAGTTTTATAGAAAGATTATAAGAAAATGTAAATTTGCGCGAGAAGAGTTTCAGGGAAAAAACACACATATTCATAATTATAGTATACAGTAAATGCTGCAATTAGTACTACCATGTTCTTTTCTATAAACTCGAGATGTAAATGCAAATTAATGCTTAAACAAATTTGAAAGCTTTCAAATTTTGCATTATTCCCAAAGAGGCGTTTTTTAACGTTTTGTGTGTTACCTTTATTTATTAAATATCATGTTCTTCGCACTTAAACCATAAAATTTAGTTCAACAGCAATATCGCAAAATAACTTTAAAACGAGTATACCTTTTAGAATTTCCGATCACAATCTCGCGCTGGAGATAAAAGCGTTTTCTTTTTCGTATAGTGTTGCCATTGCGCGCTATGAAATCGCTGAGTTTGCTATTCAAAAATTCGTTAAAGTGTTACAAAATATGAAATAGATAATAAACCAAATTCCAAATTTGGGCTTCCAGGTGCCCATATTCGGGTGGAAACGTACGTTATTAAAAATCTGATGGCTCTAGGTACCGCTGTTTTATCATAGCGTGAGAAACACACATACATTTATGCAGATTCTTCATTATTTATTTTCTTTAAACATAATACATGACTCTAATATTTGGGGGCAACAATTCGAAAATCAACCGACATTTACAGTGAATCAACGCAAAGTGCCAAAACGAAATTAATAGCCCTTGCGGGCTAACGCCCTTTGGGCTAATGAATTTTCTCCTTCATTTGTGTCTTTGCCATTATCAAAACTTTTAATATCAGAAATTTTGTAGCAATATTTAAATTCAGAGGAATTTTGAATTTTTACTCAATCACATTTCGACCTGTACAAAGCGTGCGTTATGTAACAAGATAGAAACTTGCATTAAAATTATCGCCTCAGCCTGTACTTTCTATATCACCATGTATTCTGAATTCCAGAGACAGTATCTGTGATGCTTTATATAGATGGCTTCCCATCGTGACTCCCTCCCAGAAGCTTCCATGACCTTTGAAGAGCACTTTTATGAAAGAGGAAATTACTGTGCTCAAAATTAATTGGAGATATCCTTGACAGTGTAAAGGAGAGCGATGAGTTATAAATTGCTGTCGGGGTAGCCACACTCTTTATTCAGCCTGATATTAATAACATTTATTTTGAATTTTTATTCAACCCATTGACCATATTAGTAAACATTTTAGTCAACATTAGCTTCCAGTATACATAAATTTGCATTATGCGTGTTTATCTCATAAGGGAATTTTTACACCAAATGATTGAAAATGCAATACTTCTTACTACTTGCGTAACAGCTTTAAATATTTTTAACTTTTGTACAATTTAAATAGACGAACATTAATATGTATCTGAATGGCAACGTTTTAAATGCACGAAGACTAGTTTTAAATATTGTTTCTAATCGTTTGTACAATTTAAATAGACGAACATTAATATGTATCTGAATGGCAACGTTTTAAACGCACGAAGAATGTAATTATATTTTATTTTAAAATAGTTTAGAATACGTTTTCTCTTCTTGCTTGTATGTCGCCATTTTAAGTGTTAAATAAAGTTTTTGCTGTGTTCCATCAAAGGAGTTTGCTTCATTTGCGAAAGAAGTATCACACTTCCTATTCAGATTTAGGTTTAAACATAGTATAGTTAAACTGAGATGAGTATACAATGGATAATAAACATCTGCATGACTAGCTAGTGTTTTAAAACGCCGGAAATGTAATCTTAGGTCTAGCCCACTCTTTAAACTGGCCCATAACAGGGATGTCACTGACAGTCTAAAATGAAATAAATTATCCGGGCTTGATAGATTAGCTTATTCCTCCCCCTTTCTTTACTAATTTTTATCGTGTAAAAAACGAGTGTGCAAAATTAAGCGAATAGTTTAATTTAGGAAGAACACGGTTATATTAAGAAAACAAAGGAAAAAATTCAAGAATAAATAAACTAGAAGTTACTATCACAGTATTATTTCATCAAAAGAAACCTTCATTTCGGTAAGAATATATGCTAATATTAGCATTGCAATACGCAATAACTTCTTTTCTATATCCCTCTAACTTGAATCTTCCCCGGTTCTTATTGATGTCTCAGCTACTCCTTCGGCCTCAGATCAACAGTAAATAATTAGAGAAGGTGAATGTACAACTGGCTCAGCGAAATAGCAGGCTGAATCTCGTATCGTATTTTCTTCGCTGTGTTGAGTCGGTTCTTGTATTAGGCTGTCACAAAATTAAACAGAAAAAAAAATGTTTGGCATCACCTTGCAGGTCGTTTTTTAAGGTTTGTCTTTGTCAGTATGCCGAACCTAATCACTACGTGTACGAATTCATTTCGAAATTTCGAGAAGCTCGTTCTCTAAACGCGTTAGAGGAGGAGGAAATTTTACGAATGTTTAAGAATTTCCGAAACTTGCTCGAAGAAATACGCTATTAGAGACTCTATACAACTCGTCTACCAGATAATCCCAAATCTCCTTTATAAAAGTTTCAAGCTTGTCTTAAATTTGATACATTTATGTGAGGCTGAGAAAAATAATAATTTATCTTCGGATATCATGATTAAAGAATTTTATGTGTAACAATAAAATTCTGTATGCATCTCACAGGCGTTGAAGAAAACTGGAAACGTGTTCAGACTAACTTGGAAAAAGAATGTAAACAAAAAGAATGTTAGGAAACAAATTTCATACTCTGGTAGTATTTCTTGATTTCAAAAGAGCTTTTTGTCAACGCTTAGTGGCTTGATATACTTGCGTTTTTTGAAAAATATTGAAACATTTACTCGAAAGATGTTACAATTTTTACTTATTAAAGTATTACTTAAAGATGTCACTGACACTTATTTACTTATATTACTTTATTTAGTTGAAAAATATTAATATTATACTAGACCAGGATCTGGAGTTTATTATAATATTTTTCTCGCGTTAAAGATTTTTAGATGAGACGTTCGCTTGGACAACTTTTCCATTTCTGCCCATTAGAGAAAAATTGTACTCGATATTCCATGTGTGAGCTTTTACTCTGGAACCTGATTTTGAAAGATCTTAAATTTCTGTGGTTGATTGGCAGATGTTTGTGTCTAATGGGAAGGTATTCAGTGCGCTACCCATTTGTAAAGGGATAAAAGACTTAACGGCAGTTCTCGTTGTGACATTATGACTTTCGTTGAAGGTCTGCTGATATATTCTCGGTAAAACTGTCCTAATATTACACGCTCACAATTCAAAACATATTAAAACTTACTTCTAGTTGTCAAAATCCAAACCCCAGAATAAGAAATAAGAATAAGAAATAAATGAATGCTATGAAACATAGTGTTTTGATTGTTAGAAAACGGAATCTCTGTTTTCAAAATATCTTAATACAAACTGTGGAAGAAATTAAATATTTGTAAATAATTATTCGTGTTAAATTCTGTTAAGAGAATCACGTAATATACTTATCAAATATGCAAAAATATCTTTTTTTGCTATCCATTGAAAAGTTTGTAACACTTTCAGCTTAATGTTAAATATTATAAATATGCTTTAGAACAGAGATACTAATCCTTTCATTTGCTATGCATTTGTGAAGTTTGAGAAAGCTGTTTTAAAGAATTAAATCAATGTTCACATGCTGTAAAGAATCTAAAAAAAGGTTTTGCTTAGAATTGTGCATGTTTACCGAACCATTAGTAATGAATTTTCTTTTGTGTTTCCAAAATTTCCTTTTCTTGATTTTCATATTTTAAATGACGATAAATGCAAGGAAAAGTATCCATAATGCTAAAAATGGTACCTAAATGTCGATTTCAGATGTGCCTAAATTTTCTTTTGCTATTCGCCTACCATCTAAAATAATAAAATACGATAGCTCTGTTTAAAATAACTTTCCGATCTTTTGTTTTACTGGCAGCAGCAAAATTGGAAATTGTGTCGGTTTTGCTTATATCATATTTAATGATGGTTAAGATATGGAATATAAACTTTTAAAAATTAATGCAGTATATTCTGAACCAAAGTATCACATGTTAGAAAGTATACTGATGTTTAATGTGTTGTAATATACTTTTACAATACACCTGTTGTTCCAATTTTTTTTTGTATTTACCTTCATTGATTATAGTCATTCTTTCAGTTAAAAAAATACTTTTCTTACAACATTATTTATTCGTGAAATCTTTAATTATCTAGAACATTTTGGAAAGTATTGTTTGATTGTTTGTCTGCTAGTATAGAAGTTTAAATCAATGTCTTTTAGACCCTACTAGACTGACAAGCAAATTTTCTGTCGAGTCTGAATTAAGTAAACCTTTCTAGAAACAAAAGAGCGGGATGTTTGGCCCAACTGTAGTGTATTGCTACTATAGAAGCTTACACCAACGTCATTTAGACCCTACTTAGACTGATAATTGAATTATCACTCCAGCGTGATTTCAGTGTGACACCTTTATACAAAGGACAGAACAGATGCCTGTTTGTCAAAACTGTAGGTTTCTGCTAGTATAGAAGCTGAATTTAATATCTTTTAGACCCAACGAGATTGACAGGAGAATTATCGCTCCAGTCTAATTCGAATGAAACGAATGAAACGAATGAAAACGAAAGAAAGCTTTACGAAGGTTAAAGTAACCTTTTTTATATTATTCTTGAAATTAACAGCAGACATCATTTGTGAAATAGCAAAAACTCCGCCAATAGCGATTGTTTAAAATAACATAAAGTGAAAGCTTAAATTCAAAAAATATAGTCTGAGACAACCCACAAAATAGTCTACTTAGAATGGCTCAAATAATTAGCTGCGCACTTTTAACTGCGGCAGGCAAAATGGCTAAACGCTGGAATAAATTTGGCAGAGCTGGCGATAGGACGTGAACCGCAAACGAGGCTACCAGAAGCACAGCTCCATTCAAATCCTTGGTTTAAATACTCTTCAAATAATTTGTATTATGGTTAGAAATACAAAAAAAAAGAGTTACAATAAAGTTTCAACTGAGAATAATTGGTTAATTAATGTAAAATCTTATGATATCATTTTACCAAAATCTTTCTTTATGTTACTATCAGACCATACCATTTAAAAGTGGGATTCTTTCTTTTGCAAATATCTCGAACGTATTACTTTTGTCATTTTAACCGTTTCTGTTCTTTTCGAAAACTTTTGTTTTATTCTTATATACTTCTTTGTTTTTACTTAAGTGCATAAACCTCATGTTGCACGCTCATGGTGCATTGTGTTTGTACTTTTCTTAGTTTGAAAAAGCGCATATATATTACAGTTTCTAACATAAAAAAATTAGCTCATAACTTCTAAAATTATATTTTATGGCCTAATTTACTCCATTAATCGATTTTCTAATTATATTTTTGGAATCTTATGTTTTTGCAAATCTTTATCTTCATCGCCATTTTTTATTTTTGGAAAGGTTAGCACGACGATATCATTGTTAGTATATAGAATCCATGCGATTTTTATTTAGGAAACATGGGAAATGAACAACGCTTCTCCGTTATTCGAACTCTAGGCCTTTAGATGCTAGCCGGACGTGTTTCGAATTACACCACAAAGGCACGTCGTGAGAAGGCAGGACATACCTCATAAGGTTAAGGTAAAATACACAATAACCATTGCTCATTTAATGACGCTCAAGGCTCTTCCAAAGGATGTAACCTGAGGGATTTATTTCATTCCTTCCCTACCACCAACTTCTTGACAGAATTTTAAGATAAACGGATTTAAAGCGTTCCTGTTTCAGCAAAACCAACGCTAACGTAAATGCTCGTTTCTTGTCCAGAAGATAAATTTGAGCTCATTGGCGAGTAGCCAGTTTCCACTAATCATCCTATCGCCCGTGATATCCTAAAATAGGAAACGAAAGATTGCTTTTCTGCTGTATTTAATGCATTGAAGAATTAAATGTCTGGGTCTGTATGTTTATCATCTTAGTAAAGCGCATAATCTGATTAAAGGGAGATACTTTTGTACCTCGGTGTTCATCAGCTTTAAGTACGTCCAACTTAGTATATGACCTATTTGGACGCATTTTTTTTTTGGTATAGTATATTTGTTTGAAATGAAGTTCGAATTCGATCAATCTTGTCTGTACGAATTATTCTTCCTACCCACGACAGTCAGTACACCAGTTTCTACTATTTAGCATAAAATCAGCACTATAACTAAATTTTCATGAGATTTTGTAACTTTTTGCGTAAAAGTATTGTAAATTCGTTAACAATGAGTCTTATGAAGGTTTATGAAAAGAATTAAGCAACGAAGAAAATTGTTAGGATCCCATTACTATGGAGGTGAAAAAAAGAGGTTTTTATGTATAGCTATTAAATCGACTAACGGGGTTGAAAAAGGGGTGAAAACCATTACCAAACAAAGATTTAGGCCATACTGAAAAATGGCTTTTGATTTGTATAACAGGAAACTTTTATACACAATAATAGGTACAGCCTTTCAATCATGCAGGGCATATATTTTGCGTTTGTATTTTACTAGTAAATAGTGTTAAAATAATAAAATTAGAAATTTTTATAAGAATGGACTAAATTTGTTCTCTTAATTTCTTGCTATATGTACTCGTTAAGTCCAAGGATCTAGAACAGATTAAAGACGTACACCGAGATACTATACAATATGCTATTAATTCATTGATACTGGAAAAAAAATTCTGCTTTTATATTTTGCAATCTTTTCTGGAATTCCCGTATGCTCCATATCGCCGTATATTTACTGCACAAATGATATGATTAAACTGTTTTATTGCTATTTAAATTTCTTCTCTTAATTTCTTGCTATATGTACTTGTTTAACGTAAATCCAAGGATCTGTAACGGATTCAAGATGTGTACCGAGATACTATATAATATGCTATTAGTCCATTGATACTGGAAAAAAATTCTGATTTTATATTTTTGTAATCTTTCCCGTATATTACATATCGCCGTATTTTTACTCTACAAATGATATCATTAAACTTTTTTTATGAGAAAGACAGATTTCCTACTTCAGTAAGAACATGTAATACCACATAAATATGGTACTTCAATTTGAAATGTTAGGACGAATGTCACGGTGTAAACTTTTCTTTCATAAATCGGATGTTCAATCAAGAATATCTTGCACATTAGTTACGTAGCTTCAGTATTTCTTCTAAGTATTTCTAATAGGTTGATTCGCTAATGGAATGTAAATTATAATAAGCTTTGGGTTTAGTGAGAGTACTTGATAATAACTCCGGATTTAGCGAATAAACTTTTAATCAATCATCTGATTTTCATGAAGAGTAAATTTTTAATACGTATCATTTCCTCGTTTAAAACAGTTTAGTTACATATAAAAAGCCTTTAGTTCTAAGAAATATTCAAGTAATCAAGGAAAACAATCTCAAATGAAAGTATCAAAAATCACCAAAATCCTTGAAATAATTTCCAGATAACCCCTTTCCTTTACGACGTATATAGGCATTGGGATTACTTGAAACACTGCCACAAAGTACCGGACACCGAAAGAAACACCCAACTCTCAAAGTATATTTTTTACTTTTCTTACCCTTTTTTCTTCTTCTTCTTTTATCCCTTCATTTTACTTATTTATTCCTTCCGTACCCCTCCAGAAACCCTTGAAAGAGAAGAAAAAAGAAAAATAAGTTCGTGCAGCAGTACAACAGCGAGAGAGAAAGAGAGAGGAAGAGAAAAAGGATGACTGCAATGGATGTGAACTTCCGCACTTAAAATCGGCCATTGTGGGAGTGAAACCCCTGTCGTGCCCAAGTCGTTTCACGTGTTATCCTTCTATTTCTGGAATTCTAAGGGCGTCACTAGATGGAAGCATCGAAATAGAGACTCGATGGCTCCTTGGAGTACCTTACCGCGGAGAGAAATGATTGTTCTGATAGGTAACTACACTTTAAAGAGGGAATTGTCAAGATTGGTGGAAAGGTTTTTGTTCTAGGGATGGTAGAATTGTGCACTTTAAACAAACGTAAGAATGAAATTGCTTTCATCAGATAAAAGGCTATTTCAGACAGCATTTAACCCCATAATGACGATTTAATATTGCTGAAAAACCACCGATAGGTAAGGAAAAGAAACTGAACAGACCTCAGTTTTTCAGGCAAAAAATAAAATTATTTTTAAGTTTTGATATAAGGTTAGGCTGATTCTAATAATCATTTCTTAATGCGTTCATATGATTTTCGTTACATTTTAGCTGTTTAAATAACTTTCTTAACAACGTGTAGAGCGATTAAGTGTTTATTTGGAGCAGGAACATGAAGAATCAGCGATTTTCTTGGCCAGAGTCGAACGCCGGATATTCCGATTGCTAGCCAAACGTGTGCTACCTATTACATCATGAAGGCATACACCAAGCAAGGAGGAAATTCCTTATATTCTTCCTAACTTAAAGAGCTGTTGTGGAGAAAGAGACCCAACTATAAAATCCAGCGGGAGAAGAATTATCGAGCACCACATTTTAGGTCGCCATATCTTCATTTTTAAGAGCAAGGAAGGGAACATGAAGAATTAAAGATACCCTCACCGGTAAGCTCCACACTCTTAATATTATTAGGAACTATCTTTTTAAGCTTGTTTTTGAAATAACATTTCACAAACAGAAGTGTCATAAAGTTTCGGTACAAACACATAGATGTATTTTAATGCATTACAAAGATTTTAAAATATTTCGGAATATTCATTGGGGAACAGAGAATATCATAGATCTGTGAAAAGAAATAAATTATTTTCTTTCTCCACTGTTCAGATTCAAAAAATAATCTTTTACAGTCTTCAGAGATATAGCTATGTTTTTTAGAAAAACCTGTCACAAAATTCTTCTGTATTTGCTCAAAAATTTATGCTCCTTTTTAAGGCTGAAAGTGAAAGAATAGCTTAAAGATAAACAAGTATTTCAGACGGAAATATAACGTATGGGGATGTATTTACTTCTAAGCAAACACTGAATGAACAACATGAAATGTTTTCGTAGTCTGTATTTTATTAACAACATCTTAGGAAATTCTCAAAGTATAAATATTCTTATGGACAAAGGATTTCGACTCTGATGTTTAGAATTTATTTTCGTAAGAAATGTTAAAGCATATGAATATCGAATCAAAATTATGTGAAAAGTATTTTATTAAAATATATTTCCGCATTAGTTCAAATTACAGCAGCAAATTTGTAGCTCGAAAAGCCCTGGTCTTCTTTCGTGGTATTCCACTTGAGTAACATTAATGCGAGCCAGTTTCCTTTTAAAACATCCTCCACGAAGGCATCTCTTTTCATAGGCTGAAGGCTCTCGAGTTACTTTGCCGCAAATAATATACCTAAACTAACATTTTGTTGTAAAATACCTTCAGAAATTCAAGGTCAAGTTATATAGGGGATCTCTTATCTTAGAACAGTACGGTAATTGAAACTAAATTTGATTAAATAAACATGTTAAAATTTAACTGTTTTCATTAATTGTTATAACCACTGTGTTAATATTTATTTATTTTTATGTTAATAACTTAATTATTTTTTCTTAATTTAACTGAAATATTAGAATGCTTTTTTACGATTAAGTCACAATTCTTTTTTTACGATAATTCAAATTTATTCCGCTTGTTTTATGAAGCTTCAAGAAGAAAAAAAAAAGCTTTTTTTTCATTGAAAGAGAAGAAAGAAGATGAAAATATTTG
>KK119416.1:147090-182858 GCA_000611955.2 Stegodyphus mimosarum
TCTTTCCTATTAATAATAAACTTCAAATATTTCTATTTAGGACACAAAGCGACTGATAGCTAAGCACCTCAAGTCACTCTCTGATAAAGGCAGTTATACACGAAGGGAGGAATATCATCTCAGATTCATGAGCGATTCTTCATGCTTCATTCGAAATCCCCGACGGTTTATTCGGGATTCAGAAAGGCCTAGGACAGCGGAAGGTTGCAAAGCAGGTGGTTTGGCAAAGATAGAAGTAGCCAAAAAATAAATCAATACTTCTCCCCTCTATAACTGATAATTGCTGTGAGCAGTTCGGAACATTTCGCGACTGGTTACTGGTAAAATGGTGCATGTCCTGCGACGCCAGTTTTTCAGTGAAGAAATTCGATGCTGCAGATAATCGAATTCCGAGATTATTGCTGTTATAGGTTCAGGACAGTTTCGTAATTTGTTGGTGAGGTACGTAATCAGAAACTGTATAAAGGAAGTTGGAAATTGGAGCGTTAACTATTTTTGTGCTATAACGTTTGTAATTAAGATCTTACAGAGAAAAATTGGATTTGATTTTAAGACCAATTGACTCGTATACATTTAATCTTGAATTAATTTCATGAAGTAAATGAGCGAGATTAAAAACGAATTAATATTAAATATCAATAATTATGTTTTTCATTTATCAGTTTCTTTTTGTTTTCTTTTCCTTATGTTTTCATTTATTGGTTCCTGCATGGGAAAAGAAAATTATGTTCCATGTTTTCAAGTAAATTCAGGATGTATTTATATAGTATTGAATTACCTAAATGTCATTAACTTTCAAAACTTATTTATAATATACAGAGCTCGGTGAAAGGTCAATACAGCTAATTTAATGCTCCAACGGTGGGTCACAGTACTATGGAATTAATGTGGGCTGACAATAAAACGTTATTAATATAAATAAAGAAATAAACATTGTCCTTTTCTTATTGACGCATTTTTTATCTCTAATGTTTCCTACTTTCTAAATTCACTATTCTAGTCGCCTACAGGATGTTATATTCACTTTCAATCAACTGTCAACAATCGTTTTTTAATATAGGTATGCCTTCCTCCATACAGGTATACCTGGATTTATGATTTGCCATTTCAGAGCTATAGGTATTACGCAGAATTTTTCAAACATCTGCCTAAATATGAATTTTTATTACAAATAACACTATAAGGTTGGTATTTGAAGCTAAAAAGTTATTTATGATTTTAACATTTATTATAACAGTATTTCTGCAGCTCCTCACCTCCTTTTCGTTTCCTGATCAGAATGCTAATTAGCTAGAAGGTATTTATGCTGATGTTTTTGGCTTGTAAGAGAGAGCGTGTTGCTGCTTTTGAAGGCACTTTACATTAGTTCTGCCAGCTGTGATAAGTTTGCAATTATTCGGCTTTACGTTATCACCGCCGTCATTTGAATTTGACCCACCGTTCAGAGGTTCTGAGCCAGCTTAGATATAAAACTTAATGGTGCAGTATTTGACAACTATTCTACATTTTAAATTGGAAGTCCACTGTTACTTCAGTTGCATCGTCAAGAGTTTTAACTGAATTTGTTACCACAAGAATGTGCATTTGTGTTCAAATTTCGGCTTTAAATCAAAAGGTTCATTTAAAATTTTTCCAGGTCTCGGTAGTTACTTTCAAACATAGCGAAAATTCGCTTTATGCCTGTTAAGGTTTTCGACTATTTAGCTTTTACCAGCTAAGTAAAAAACTCTAACGGAACAAAAATAACGAAACAGGAACTTCCAGACTGACTTTTCCAGCTCAGCATTTGAAAGCTGACATAAAATATATCTATGCAGTATATTATATGCATTAAACAAATCTTGCACTGAATTCTTTCTGACTTAAATAAGAAGAAACAAATACTATCTTATAGATATTTTTCCCGTCTTCTTGTTATGGTCAGCACACACGGCGCCTATTCGAGGGGTCCGATGTCCGAGTCCCAGTGAGGGCATTGCTATTTTCATGTCTCCTGCTTATAAATCAAGTAATAGCTATACAGTGGCGCCTGAACTAAAACAATTGGTGGATGATGATTCAAAGGTGGTGTATTTGGTCTTTGGGTCCCCTAATCTCCACTCATTCTTTAAAAGGGAAAATATATAAGGTATTTCTCCCGCCTTCTTTACATGCCTTCGTGGTGTAATAGTCAGCCCACTCGGCGCCTATTCGAGAGGTACGAGTCCCGGCGAGGGCATTGCATATTTTGCCCTGTACTTCTGCTTAAAAAATTCCTAATGACTCTACAGTTTACTCTAACGTATATATGATAAATGCAATCAAAATCGTAAATAAGACACTTTATCTTTTCGCAAAAAAACTATTTTCTTTTCAGCATGAAAATAATAGCATTTGACTTTAGATGTAAACAATTGATTTTACGAAATTCGCAAAAAAAGTTTCTTATTGCCGAATTTACATTTTTATTTGCAAAAAAGGCTCCAGATTGTGTGATATTTGAATTTAATTTTTATTATTATGTTAGCTGCGTAAAAATTAATGCGTAATATAGTATAGTCCCGATATCAAGAAATAAAATACAGCTTCAGAAAGCTCTTAATTTCTACATTATTGTGAGCTACAATGTAAGGTTTTTACGGTCCGTGAAATATTTTAAGCCTGAGTGAATATTTAAATAAAAAAACTCAGAAAATAAATATACGGGAATAAAGTGTATTCTTCCCTCGCAGAACTCTGCCAATATTTTTTATAAATAAGTAATTATAAAAATATTTTAATGTAGTTGATACAAACTTCATTGAGTTTTAGAAGAACCTTCGTATGTTTCAGAAAATAGTGTACTGACCGTAGCCGCCTATGATATAGCTTCAAAACAGAACGTTTTTCAAGCAAACCAGACATGAAGAACCAAGACTCAAACGCATTTAAATTTTAAATTAATTACTACTCAGCAGATCCTCTTACTCTGCTGACTGTTTCTTCAGATAGAATTCTTAAATTAGCAAAAACATTTCAGTACAAAAAGTCTACCTACAAATCTGTTAAAAACTGATAATTTTTATCATCATATCGTATTACGAATTTAAAGCAAAATATAATATTTCAAAATTTCATTAATTTAATATTGAAGGTTAAATTTATTATAACCAAGTATTTCGAAAAATTCGCTACGTAATAGAACTATTACGAGCATAATTGAGCATTACAAACCCGTTCAACTCAGCTATTTTCAGCTGGCTTTGTGAGAAATGTGTTCAGGAATTATTAAAGGATAATTTCATTTTCCTATCATTATTCGGCGGTACAGCATACCATGGCATGCTGTCCATCTCCGTTCGGTAAGTTTCATTTAACAGTGGTCCTCAGGCCTAATCAAACCATAGAAGTTGCTACCTGGCTGGAATCAACAGAGTTTACTTGTTGAATTAGTAATCGTGCTTAAACTGTTATTTGTTGTATAAGTAAAATATCTGATCTTCTACAATGAAAAAATTTATGTGGTAAGAAAATAAAATTAGAACTGTGTCGAAATAATTTAAGTAAGATGGAGTAGGGTAAGTTCGTAAACGGGGCAAATTCGCATGCTAGTTGCTTTATTATAATAAGAGCAAACTTTCTATACCTAGCATGCAGTAGCTTCTACAAGTTAATATGAGCTATTCAACATAGATGTTGCGCGAAAAGGAACATGTTTTTCTTGCTTAAATTAGCCAAGAATTTTACAAACAATCTTGCTAATAATTCTGCTCTTGCACCGTTGCACGTGAAACAAGATTTCAAAGCATTGCTAAGTCAAGGTTACGCTTTTGCTGCATTTTTGGGGTACAGTTCAGAGTAGTTCACATTTTGCCCAGTATCCTATCAAAATTCAAATTTACAAGGAAACTACGAATCCTAGTTAATATTAAATAAATAGTAATAACTAAGCAAAGTTTTTGGTACCGACAGAGCTAAATGTTTATATACCAGACTAAAAATACACAGGTTTAAAATTCTAACTTTGCAAAAACCAATCTGCACTTACCCCACTTCATCTTATTCAAAAATTCAAAGCTGTAAATACTACAATCTGCTAAATGAAACCTCCAGTAATTTTTTAAAACATTTGCAAAAATTGGTTCTTCTGTAATTACCAGGTAAATGCTCACAGTTTGAAACAATATCTTAATTTGAAAATAAATATAAAATGTAACTTTATAAATGAAACTTAATAATTATTATCTGGCGTATAGGTATACTCATAGGTTTTATCTAAACCATTGCTGATTTTAAGACTGTTCGATGAATAAGTCGATTTTCTATTAATTATTAATCGAGGGTCCAGATTTTTGATTTATGAAATCAGAACAAACGAGAATATTTTAAAATCATTTGTAAAAGTTAATATGTATATATTTGTATGATGAAGAACATGGTTATTTGAGGAAAGTTAGTAGTAAAAGTGAAGCTTCTGGGAATCTAGACACGGACTTAAATCTGTAGGATAATATAATAGCAGGAGTAGAATATTAAAATATATATATAAATAAATAAATAAGTACTCAATTTCAGATGATGATAGGTGATTAATATATAGCGATAAATCAACTGAAGAAACAAACACTAAGATTCAGCAATATACCGGATCTTTATTACAATCTTCGCTGCTGCGGTTTCGAATGGCTGGGCAGTTCCAGAATGGCCAATGCCTATCGGTAATTTAGCTAACTCGTCGCCAAGAAAGCTACTGAGGGTACACTACAGGCATCAGCGGTGTTACATACTAGTAGGAAAGTTCCTTTCCAATTTTGCTGGAGAAAGCCCTAGAACATGGAACCTAGGATCTTCCACTGTTCTCAAACCTCTCGAAAGAACATTCGGCTCTCCAGTATTTTAAATGTTCTTCTGCCGCACATACATTTACAAACATCCATTCAATCTCTAGGATTTGAACACAAGTAGAGTGATACGGTAGAAAGTGACATTGAAAAATATACGAATCAGGGCGACCCGTTCTTAAATTTACATCAAATATTTTGTTATTTTTCTCTTTTATAATTTAAAATGTTTTTGTTTTTTTCGTGAACAATGAATCCATCCAATTAGCTGATTTTATTAAATTTAATAATGACCTTCATATATATATAGACATAGAAATCATTATTAATTTTTATATTCTGTGCCTGAGTCATACAAATATTTGAGGAATATTGTATGCTTTAAAGTGTTAACTTATTATACGGATACTAAAGTACATTAATTTATCACCTTCAAATTTGTGTTTTGATGCTCATAAGCTACTGTAAATTATCTAGTTTATTTTATTCTTATTTTTAGAATATAAGAACTTGGAAAAGGCTTATGCTATTAGTTATCGTTTTAAAATTACTTTTCTTTAAAATGCTACATTAAATTAAGATACAGCTCCTGAAAATTAATTAAAATTTGAAGTTTTCGAGCTAATTTAATGTATTTAAGTTGAAATTTAATCATATATATAGGATTACCGGATCAAGAGCACGAGATAAGTATAAAGTAAATTTATTACGAAATTACTAGTATGAATGAAGGATGATAAAAGATGGGATGATAACATGATAAACTGACATAACTAAGGATAACGGTAACCCCAAGACTAAGAATAGTCCACGTATTGTTCATGTAATAATCAATAAATCCATGTAATCCATAAATCCATGTAATAATCAACAGTTCACAGTTTGGCTTATTTGTTGAATCTCGGGAATAAGATCAGGATTCACAAACGCTGGTGGATTCTATAACACCACTGAGACATCATCCCTCCTCGAGAACAAGTCTGTTCTCTTCCACGTTTGGAACTCGTCTGCTCCACACCACCTCTGGTACTCGTCTGAGCTGTTTTGCGCTGCGCTGGGCTGGCGGCAGATGACGTCACCTCGCTGGCGTTTATGATTTCCCACATTTATATTATATTTTTGTAAGGATATTGCGATTTCTAGATACTTAAGGAAGTTATATTCTGATAGGTAACTAAAATGCAACGTGTGTTATTTATAATTTCAATAGCGCATTTTACACACATGATTCTTTACTATAGTTTTAAAAAAATATCCTTTATTCGGTCCGTGCGTACAGATGTCACGCAAAACAAAATCGTCCAAAAAGATTCTGGAGCTGTCAAATGGGGTTTTCTGTATAAGGAATATCGCGCGTTAGAGATAAAAGTGTTTTTTTCCGTATATTGTTGCCATAGCTCGCTTTGAAATCGTTGAGTCTGTTAATCAGAAATTTGTGAAAGGTTTACAAAATTTGAAATAGATTCATAAAACAAATTAGAAATTCAAAATTCGAGCTCCCAATAGCCCATGTTCGGTTGGAGGACTACGTTATTCAAAATTGGTTGGCTCTAGTCACCGTTGTTTTTTTCACAATACGAAAAATATACGTACAATCATGCAGATTCCTCAATATTTAGCTTCTTTAAATATCATACATGGCGATAATGTACGTTGGCAACAGTTTGAAAAGTTAACCAATCCAGAAAGCGAAACGACACAAAATGCCATTTTGAGTGTAATAGCCCTTTGGGTCTTGGAGTAAAAATGAAAGAAAAAAACTTTAAACACTTGTTAAATTATTACAAATTATTATTCAAAGCATACTTTATTTTAAATTAAAGCTTTTAATTAAAGGAAAATATTCAAATGCATATTTAATGAGAAACAGAATGAAGGTAATATGTAATAGAAATAAGGATATAGAAATAATAAGTGTATAAAAATACAGCTATTTCTATTTCTGAAGGTGCAAATGAAATTTAACAAGTAAGCGCACAATTAAAACTCTTGAAATTCGATTTTCATTTTCTCAAGGTCATTTCAACAAAAATATTTCTAACAGCTCAAACCTTTTTTGACATATTTCTTGAAATCGTTTTAAATAAAAGCAAGCCAGGAGAAAGAAAATTTTTTTCAAGAATATACATGGATAATCGCTTAAAATGGAGCAATAACTACGGTCGAGAAAATTAACAGGAGTTTTACTCAGACAGAAAGCGAGGTTATATTATCGATTTAGCTTCATTAATATTGCAATCGCTGCAAATTATTTAACGAACACTCCTATTGGACGCCAAATAAAACTAATCTTTTCAAACTTTTGAGTGAAAGATTTAGCAGTTTTTTAAATTAAATTTCCAGTGACGAAAAATATCTGAGTTTGAGATTTTAAAATTACGTCCAAAGGGGCGTTCTTTTAACATTTTGTGTGTTGCTTCCTTTATTAAATATCATGTTCTTCGCACTTAAACCATAAAATTCAGTTCAAGAGCAATATCGGAAAAGAGTTTTAAATTGAGCATATCTTTCGAATTTCCTATACACAGTCTCACGCGATGGAGACAAAAATGTTTTTTCTGTGGAACGTTGTTGAAATCCTTAAGTTTGTTAATTAAATTTTTACAAAATATGAAATTGATAATAAAACAAATTCTAAATTTCAAATCTGGGCATCCAAATGTCCGTATTTGCAGTAGGATTACGTCATTCAAAATTAAATGGCTCTAGGTACAGCCATTTTATCACAATGCGAGAAAAATACATACATTTATGTAGATTCTTTATTATTTAATTTCTTCAAATATAATACGGAGTGGTAATATTTAGTGGCAACAATTTGAAAAATGAAACGGAGTGATTCGATGCAAAATCGCAAAACGAAAACAATAGTCTATCAAGGACAAAGTCCCTTTGGGCCAAAAAAAAAAGATGGGAAGGGAAAAAAAAAAGATGGGTTTTCGAATCTTGAATCTTTTGCAAGATTTGTGTGATTCAAAAATTGTCAAGCATTCTATTGCTAGAATAACGTTATAAGATAATTTCTTCCTCTTTTCTGGGTGCATTTGTGATGTACTTGGGAAGTCCGGCGTTGGATCTCGATGAGGACATTACACAGTTTTCATGTCTCCTGCATCAATGAACTCAATGAGTGTACAAGTGGCGCCTTAATTAAAAAAGGCGGAAAGCAGTGGACGACACTTCATCCCCACCAGGATTTGGCAACTGGGTCATTTCATTTTCAGTTGCTCTTTATTCTCTCCGAGTTTATAAGGCATTTTCTTAACTTCTTGGAGTTTATAAGGTATTAAATTCCCCCGATTTTATAAGGTATTTTCTCCCTCCTTTCCACTTGCATTCGTATGGACAGCACGTCCAGCTGGCAACTGAAAAGTCTGGTTTTCGAATCTTACCGAAGATACTGCAAAATTTTCACGTTTCTTGCATCATTAAATCAGTAATGAGACTTTAATGGCATAAAAGCATGTAAATTAAGTGAAAACTTGCAAGCAACAATTGAGTTACGTTATATTTTGCAGTTATGTAAATAAATTGAAAATTATTCACAGAGGAAATATATTTTTCATGTGGATTTACTTCTGCTTGTACATCTCTGTTATAGGTATGCGGTAAAGTGCTCAAGAAACATTTTTCTGTGTATCTGTACCTGTTTCCATGCATCTCTTTTCTGTCCATCTCTACAAATTCCAAAATACTCTGCGCTCATACGTGACGAGGTAGAATGAATGAGGAAATGCACGGCAGAATTTAACGTAGCAAATAAAACAAACGTAGTTATTTATCCTTTCTGGACATGATTACTTTCTGAAACTGTCTGCTTTGGTCTTCGAAAGTAACTTTTAAATCTTCTACAGCTGATATGATAAGGTATTTCTCCCGCCTTCTTCGCATACGTTCGTGGTGTAATGGCTAGCACACTCGGCGCGTATTCGAGAGGTCCGAGATTCGAGCCTCGGTGAGAGCGATGTTCATTTTATACATCTCTCAGCATCTAAAATGCAAATGACTCTACAATGGCGCCCGAACTAAAAAAGGTAGTGGATGATGATTCTCCACCAACAGATTGGCGATCGAGTACCAAGGTACTTTCTCCTGCCTTCTTAGCATGCCTTCGTGATGTAAAAGCCAGGACACTCGGCGCGTATTGGAGATGTCCGAGGTTCGAGTCTCGGTGAGGACATTCCTCATTTTCACGTCTTATTTGCTTCAAAAAATCCTAATGACTCTACAATATATGAAAAGAACAACATGTGCTTTTTTTAAGCTGAACTACTTGCATTTAAATCTCAGTTCATTCATTCCAAATCATATAGAAAAAAGGGTTCGTAAACTATTATTTGAATTTTTTTTATCGACATCTCATACATGTAATTTTATGAATAAATGTAATCGTTATGACATTTTATTGTAATTTCCACAATCGATGTTTCATTTAAAAAGACTTTGCAAATGAATAATATAGGGGCGATATTTTTGACTAAATCAAGTTCGTTAAAATGCTAATAATTAAATTATTTTCTAAATGAATAGCTTATTAATAGCAATACTTACCGTTTGACGATAATGCTTGTGCTTGTTATCATTACAAGATAATTGATATAAACATGGAGACTGAAGACTTTAACTCGCAAGTTATTAAGTTCTTCGTGGACATATTCCAAAGCAAGGGGGGCTTGACATTGAAATTCTGACAAGGCAAGGACGGACTTGTTGGATTTAACATCAAAATAAGACACAATGAAAGCATGCGGAACTAATCCCTGTCTCCGAAACCTGGTTTGTTATGTTAATTTTCTCTGGCTTCCGCAGAGGAAGACTGTAGTGTCGGATATTCACAGGTAATCCTTTTATGACCCTTTGCGAATAATAGCAAAATATCCGTATAGTGCGATATCCGTATAACATGCATATGTACCGTTGTGTTAATTGACAAACTGCTTACAATAAGACGTAACCATAACTAATTAATTGATGTTAATGAGAGTCTATAACCTATACCGTATATTACAGTGTACACCTTACACAAAAAAAGAAAATAATAACAGCTGTATATCTCCCGTTCTACTGGGCCGATTGATGAAATTTAAGTTGCTTTTTTCATATCTCGAAAGCTAGGCTTAGGATATGTATTGGATTTATATACAGCATTGTTCTAACATAGGTATTTTGAAACAAAATCGGAATTTTTCTGAAGTGACATAACAATTCTTGTTTCATATTTCGATTCTTCGACTCAAATTACACCTAAATATTAAATTTTGTAAAATTTGGTTAGAAACTTATCAAGAATTTTCAAAATTTGTCTTGGCGCTTTTTTTAGTATGCGCCAAGAATAATTCACTTGGCGAAATTTAAAATTTTTAGTAACCTATTTCCCTTTTCTTTTTTACATTGTGCACAAACGGAATAAAAAGTGCATCGATCATTCATTCAAATAACTTTAACAAAGTGCGTAAACCATAATTGTCGCTAATAACAAATATGCCAAATTTCAAAAAGCACCAATATATAAATTCACGTCTATTTTCGGAAATTCTGAATAACAAAATCTAACTTTTGCAGGTATATTTAGAAATACATCTATTAGTAATAATCAACAGTTCACAGTTTGGCTTATTTGTTGAATCTCGGGAATAAGATCAGGATTCACAAACGCTGGTGGATTCTATAACACCACTGAGACATCATCCCTCCTCGAGAACAAGTCTGTTCTCTTCCACGTTTGGAACTCGTCTGCTCCACACCACCTCTGGTACTCGTCTGAGCTGTTTTGAGCTGCGCTGGGCTGGCGGCAGATGACGTCACCTCGCTGGCGTTTATGATTTCCCACATATACCTTTTATGAATTTTTAATATATTCCTTATTGAGTTCTATGATTATTTATTACGAAGAGCTGATTAAGGGCTGTGTAAAATTTATGCAGCTATTCGTTGCATGAAAAATCATATTTCATTATCTCCTGCAAATTACTGAGTAAAGTCGGCTAAATACTCGTTGATTCTTGGTGAATGGGTTGCTAATACAGGTTTTTGCAACTTGTAATAGAATGCGAAGCAGTTTTCTTTATAGAGTCCGAAATGAATTCATTTTACTCCCAAATGGATAGCCCTCGAGTATTTTACCAAAATCATTTCAACAAAAATAATAAATCCTCCACTGCGTAACAAATAAGTTGGCAAAAATTAAAAACATAAATGTTAATTTTATAGTTTATTTAAGCACCTAATTTTTTCGGATATTTTTTTCACAGTAAGAAAAGACACTCAAGTCCAATTTGCAACACATAGTTATACTTTTAAATAAACTTAGTACTTTTTTAAACTTAGTGTCTCTGAAACACAGTACTTTAAAAAATTCTAATCAGAATAAATTAGAGGATTTTATTCTTCACGTTACTTAAGGGAAATTTTCCAAAATCTAATGAAACACTTCAGATAAAGAACTCATGTTAGAAATTTGATAAAAGCTGCAAATTTTTCTAAATTTGTTCGATTTGGAAGTTCTTAATTATGAGTCTGGGGCTGAGATTCGATTCTTTCATTTGGGAAATAAAGATGCCAGTATAAAATGTAAAACTCAGTAACAAAGCAACTTTAATTTGGCGAAGATTTTGAGTGAAATTCTATCGATTTTAAGAACTACCAGATACAGTTCTTCTTTCGAAAAATTCTTTTGAAGCTATTTTTAAATATTTTTCTCCAGAATTCCGTTATGGTTTCTTTGATGTTAAATCGCTATTTACTAACGTTCCAGATGAGGAAGCATTACAATGTCTTGAAACTAGATTTCGATAGTTCCAAATGGAATGGTAAATAACCATACAGAAATTCAGGAGTTCTTTTCTTTTACTAAAGTTTCTGTGTTATAGATCCAATTCGTTTTACAAAACAATTTCTAACACCAAAAATAAAGAACTGGTTATGGATAATTCTCACAAGTTAATTCCTTTCAACACTTTCTAACATTTACTTGCATTATCTAAACGAAATTGTTTTAAAAGTTATCTTTTCGGTTCTGGATTTGCTACTTTATGAATATTTCGCGATTTTAGACGGTAATAAAGAATATTTAACCAAGGATTTTATCTGTTGTGAATTCAAATGATCTTGCCATCCAGTTCATTTTAAAAATTGATAATTTCTCTCCTTTCATTGATATTCTAATTACTCGCAATGAATTTTATTTCAACACTACTATTTATCGAAAATTATCATCTCTCTATTTGTATTCGTATATTAAATTCTGTCATCCTATTAAATATAAAATGACTTTTACTCTCCTGTATTTTGTGCTCTCAAAGTTCGTTTTCCAAAATCTTTGTCCTCGCATAAATTCAAAATCGTTATTTGAAATCGCTTGCAATTGACAGAGAACTTTCTTTTATAGTTATAGATAAAAGCTTTGAAAAAATTTATCTTACAATTTCGCTGTTAGCAATAAAATTAAAAAAAAATCGTTGTTATTCCATTTCATTTTTGTTTTGGTTATTAATCGCTCCAATACTGCAGAATTTCCACTTTGAGGTCATTTTCTCACATAAATAAGGTTAGCTGTTTGAATTTTAAATATCTCATATCTGATTTTAATTCTTTTTGAATTTGAAGCATGTTTCTCAGTGTTGTTTGTCATAGATCGGCCACATTAAGCATTAAAATTACCATCAAGAACTACAAAACTTATGCTCAGCAAAAAATAATCAAATCTCTGATAGTTTATTATAGACTGACATAGTTCGATATAATATTTTTTAAGATTTTTACTTTAAAATGCGTTCTTGCTGTCCGAATTAGATATTCTTGAAGATTTTTGCGTTCACAAAAATTTATCTTCTTTAATTAGTGACATTATGAGGTATTTCTCCGGTCTTCTTCACATGTCTTCGTGGTGTAGTGGTTAGCACGCTCGGCGCGTGTTCGAGAGGTTCATAGTTCGAGCTCTGGAGAGGGTATTGCTCATTTCTTCGCCTTCCTTGTTTCAAAATAAATCCTAATGTCTCTACAGTGGCGCCCGAACTAAAACGTTGGCGGGTGATGATTCTCCACCACCAGGATTCCCCTAATCCCCAGTATCCATTTTAAAAGGAGTGTATATAAGGTATTTCTCCCATCTTCTTAGCATGCCTTCGTGGTGTAATGGTCAGCACACTCGTCGCGTATTCTAGAGGTACAAGTCCCGGTGAGGGCATGCATATTTTTCCCTGCATTTCTGCTTCAAAAATTCCTAATGACTCTACAACATTATTTCCAATCTAGTCCTTGTTGACGTCTTCAGAATTCTAATAGCTGAATTTTAAACCTTCATTACAATTTTCCCGACAAATATTGCGTTTGACATAAACACGGTTGTAGCTCCTCCCATTCTGATAAATGTTTTTGCTCCTGACAAAGAAGCATCTACGGCTGATTTCCTTCGAATTGAAAGAATTTTATTTTAAATAAACATGTTAAACTGAGATTGCTTTTTACCTAAATTTAAATACAATTTCTTGTCATGAATTAAATGAAGTTGGAATACAAATATCTTAGATATTTTGCTTACTATGTAATATTATTAAGATTGCTGTAAAATCATGATGTACAATTATTGCATAAAATCATATATTATACAGTTTTCGGAAAAAGGCTTAAGATGTTATTAAATTAGTCTAAATACTGAACTTTTATGAATAACATTTTTCTCAAGTTTCATTTTTCGCTTGCCTTTAGGTAAACAAACGCGTTTATTTCATAAATTCCTTCTAGTCTTTACCAAACTAGATTATATTTGCAAATACTGGAAAGAAGAAAGTTCAAGCTGATATTTGAACACAAATTCTTTCTTGTCCACAGATACCTTACTTTTATTTCGAAATTTTGGGAAGACGTTATGAAGGCTTATATTTTTACTTCACAATACACTGAAGTGACAAAAGTCATGGGATACCTCCTAATATTTTGTCGGTCCTCCTTTTGCCCGGCGAAGAGCAGCAACTCGACGTGGCATGGACTCAACAAGTCGTGGGAAGTCCCCTGCAGGAATATTGAGCCATGATGCCTCTATAGACGTCCATAATTGTGAAAGTGTTGACGGTGCAGGGTTTGGGGCACGAACTGACCTCTCGATGATGTCCCATAAATGTTCGATGGTATTCATGTCGGGCGATCTAGATGGCCAGATCATTCGCTGGAATTGTCCAGAATGTTCTTCTAACCAATCGCGAACAATTGTGGCCCGGTGACGTGGCGCATTGTCATCCATAAAAATCCCATCATTGTTTGAGCACGTGAAGTCCATGAATGGTTGTAAGTGATCTTTAAGTAGCTGAAGGTATCCATTTCCAGTCAATGATCGGTTCAGTTGCACCAGAGAACCGAGTCCATGCCATGTAAAAACAGCCCAGACCATTATAGAACCACCACCAGCTTGAACAGTGCCTTGTTGACAACTTGGGTCCATGGCTTCGTGGGGTCTGCGCCACACTCGAACCCTACCATCAGCTCTTACCAACTGAAATCGTGACTCATCTGACCAAGCCACGGTTTTCCATTCGTTTAGGGACCAACTGATATGCTCACGAGCCCACAAGAGTCCCTGCAGGCGATGTCGTTTGGTCAGTAAAGGCACTCGAGTCGGTCTTCTGATGGATAGCCCAAGGAAGACAAATTTCGCCGCACTGTCCTATCGGACACATCCTTCGTACGTCCCACATTGATTTCTGCAGTTATGTGACGCAGTGTTGCTTGTCAACATTGTGAACATTGACAACTCTACGCAGACGTCGCTGGTCTCGGTCGTTAAGTGCAGGTGGTCGGCCACTGCGCTGTCCATGGTGGGATGTTATGCCTGAAATTAGATACTCTCGGCACACTCTTGACACTGTGGATCTCGCAATGTTGAATTCCGTAACGATATCCGAAATGGAATGACCCATGCGACTAGCTCCAACTACCATTCCGCGTTCAAAGTCTGTTAATTCTCGTCGTGCGGCCATAATCACGTCAAAGCTTCTTCGCATGAATAACTTGAACACAAATGAAAGCCCTGCCAAAGCACTTCGCATTTATACATTTTCTACGCGATACTACTGGCATCTGTATATTTGCATATTGCTATCCCATGACTTTTGTCACTTCAGTGTATTTCTCCGATGATGGCATGCGCCTTTCTCAATGAACCCCTTAAAAGGCCAACGCACTCTTGACAAGCCTAAAAATGAATGACTGAGACTTAAATATTTTTATTTAACTATTAGCAGGCCTTTAATGTTTTCTAATTAACGATAACACTAAGAATGCATTTAATTGATTAACTTGACATCATTCTTTCTTCAAAATCATCCTTTTAGTAGGTGACGAAACGTATCTTTATAACGCGTAAAGATGACTGACTGTGAACTTGTTGGTTTCAGAAAATCCTTAATTAGATTATTATTCTCGAAACTTTCACAATATTATACTTGACGCAAAAATTAATACGCTTAAACTAAGAGCCAATCTACTTATTTTAATTACTGATACCTTAATTTACTGCTAAACACTAAAGCTGGTGATTAGTTGTAAAAAAGGCTACATTTTGAATTCACTAAATTTATAATTACACAACATACCCCACATATTTATATTTTTTAGCTAGGAATACCATACGTTTTAGGATCGTAGCTAACATAAACTTTGTAAATATGTGTGTAATATTAAAGCATTCAAATTTGTAAACTTTAATCTGATGAATATTGTTTTCGCTCATCTTCTTTCCTTTTTCTTCTTTCTCCATTTTAGCGTTTTTTGAGTAATCCTCTGAGAATGGTAGAAATTCATATTCTGCTGATTAATAATATTTTTCCGATAATTCATATTTTGCTTAGTAATAAGATTTTGTTTTCGTTGTTGTATTTCTAAGCATTAAATAATATTGCATTAATAAATTATAATAATTTAGTGTTATGATTCCGATTATCATTTAATCAGCGGAATTTTCCATAAACGATAATTTAGTTTTAGTGTTTTCAGCTTATTTAGACAAAGGTTTGTTACATAAATGTTGCAAAAAGGAATGCTTTATACATTGTTTTGAAACGTTTCAGTTAAATATTTTCATGTCCAGCAATTTGACCTTCTGCAATCTAGAAATTTATTTCAAGCCACTCTTGCTGTGAAGACTGGGCAGTAAATCTGGTATTCTTGAGTCCGGGCCAAGATTTGTGCCGGATCAAAAGATCGACACTTCCTTCCATTAAGGAGGTTGGAAAAGTAAGGATGGAAAATGATGCCCGGCTAATCTCTTAAAAGATAGGTAATGGATGTTTGGAGGGTTTCGCTAGGGTCCCTGAAGACTTCAAGAGGCACTTTATTTTATTTTTCCTTTCTATTATTAATCTTCGATATCTGTTTTATGATGCGCTGTCATGAAATTGTGCAGATATTTCTTTCTCTCCACTATGAGGGAAATATCAGTGGTCCCCGTGGCGTTGCCAAGTACTGAAAACATATTTCATAACATAGTTTGACACTTTTATTTTCATGGTTCAATATCTGTCATAATTATCGTTACTATTCTTATCAGCATTTATAATACAGAAACCTTAATACGTAACTTTTACAAATTGCATGCACAGAATAATACATGTGTTAACTATAAATCTGTTACTGCATGTATTTAGAAAAAATATCATGTGAATAAAAAGAGCTTGTAATAAATGATTTGTATTAGAGAATTGACAAGACGTTTATTCAAAATTTCAAAGTTTCCAAGTATGTACACATTTGTCGGAACGGCTATTGAACTTGCTTTAGGCTGGAATTTAATCACATCATATATCCGTTTTTCAGAGTATCACTTATCACATTTTAATCTGGTTGAGAACAAAGCTACATTCCCAAGTTTCTATTTTTAAAAAATATTAATAAATTTATTTACTGAGATGGCTTTATCTTCATTTCTCCGCGTTCGGAAAAGCTGAGGGCTATAAAGCTCTGCTTACGACTGAGTAGTATCTTTGCTGTCATGTGGCACATAAGTTTATATTTAAAAGACTTGTAAGCTACTATAAAATGGATAGTGTAAAGCCAGTATGTTTTCTATATTGCAGAAGGGAATTATGATCTTGTTACAAAACCGATGCTAATTTTTTTTACTTCTTTGTACGAAGTAAAAAGGAAGTACTGTAATCGCGAAGAATTTCGGGTATCATATTTCAACGAAAATATCTATTTTGACCGCTATCGAATGCCATTTAACGATGTTTTTGAGTGACATCCGTACGTAAGGACAGAATAAAGGACTATTTTCTTCCAAAAAAATTATAAAACTGATTTAAAATGGATTCTGAAGAGATTTTTTTGTGACGTCTGTGTACGTACGTGTGTGTATCTCGCATAACTCAAAAACGAGGAGCCTCAGAACGTTAAAATTTTGTATATAGGGCTGCTATAAGCATGTAGATGTGCACCTCGCATTTCGGTTGCAGTCGTGGGCACCAAACGTATGTACTATATATATATTCACTCTGTTATTCGGCTCAGTAATCTTAGATTTTTATTCTTATATGTTGGTAAACTGTGCATGTTTTGCTTTAAAAATGATTGGATTGTGTTTTTCTTATCTTCTGGTCAAGGATTTTATGCCATTAGTAAATCTGCATGCAAGATTTGTAGAATTATCAAGAATTTAAAACTTGTTTAAGTGCGGCTAAGTCTAATCATTTTTCCCATGGCAGCCATATTTGTTTAGATTTGAAACTTAAGAGAATAATGGATTTGTTGCCAAATTAAGCTTCGCAATAACAAAGATAATGCCTTCTTTTATTATTGCGAATTAAATCATGCTTAATCCATTCTGGAATCTTTTCGATGAAATAAGTGTTTAAGATGTACTTCGCAATTTTTAATATAGATATTTTGAGTTTTTAATATATTTTTACCTTGTCACGAAGTAAGAACTGATTTAATTGAATGAGAATTACCGAATCGTCTCTGAATTTGTTTTCTTTTTTCTCTTTTTTGTCGGCTTGTTTAATTTCTTTTATACATCGTTATAGATTTTATTATAGTATTTGAATAGAACATTTGGCAACGATTAGGAAATTCTTCAGATAACATACATAATTTTTGTGCATTCGGAGTTGTAAAATGAAGGAGATGTAAAGCTGTTAAGTAAAGCTAGCGCCGGACTGTCGCTATGGTAAACAAATATAGTGAATTTTAAAGAGTGCATTTATTCTATTGTGGTTTATGCGCTATCAACGAAGTAGATTTAATTCGATTCAATAAGTTTAAATGAAATTCAAAATGCGTATAATTTAATATTCCGCACAAGGAACTCCTGTGGTATAGACATCAGATTTTTCATGAGTATAATGAACTAAGATATTTAAAACAATTTTTATCTCTACTTTATTTTGTCATTTGACTTAACTTAGTTTGTTAGCAGCCGGCTATAGAACTGCTGAACTAAAAATACTTATTTCACTTCCATAAACTGTTTTATATATTTCGCTGATAAATTTTAAAATCATCATTTTATTATTTATTAGGAACCTACATAACTTAAAAGACTTCTTTTTTTTTTTTTTTTTATTTCGAAATCTTTGCCCATAGAGCTTTTTCACGGTAAGCCCCACCACTCGATTGGTTAAAACTCTTGAATACTTCAATTTCGACAGATTTCTTCCCCAGGCTAACAGGTTTCTTGGATGAGGGTTTCCGTTTTAGTTAACGTGAGCTTCCCTTAAAAATTTGTTCGAGGAATCACCTCTGCCTTTGGACGGATAGTCCCCATGTGCTTTGGCATAATCTGAATAATCCAGTACAGTCATTCGAATTATTGTGCATCATTTATAAATAATCAGACAAAAAATAATATGTATGTAGGATTACAGGATTAAGAACACGAGGTAAGTATAAAGTAAATTTATTATGAAATTACTAATATGAATGAAAGATGATAAAAGATGGGATGACAATATAACATGATAAATTGACGTAACTAAAGGTAACGGTAACCCCGCGACTAAGAATAGTCCATGAATTGTTCAGGTAATAATAAACAGTTCACAGTTTCGCTTATCTTGTCGAATCTCAGGAACCAGATCAGAATTCACAAATGCTGGTGGGTTCTATAACACCACTGGGACATCATCCCTCCTCAAACTTCCTGGAAGGCTTACACAGAACACGTCTGTTCTCGTCCACGTTTGGAACTCGTCTAAGCTATTTTGCGCTGCGCTGGGCTGGCGGCAGATGACGTCACCTCGCTGGCGGTTCTGATTTCCCCTATATATATATATATATACGTTGTGATTTAATTTCCAAGGAAAAGAATAGAAATACTTATTTATAATTTGTATACTCATTTTAACACTCATTATTTCACATTATAACAGTGCCTTGTTTAGAGTAAAAAAATGGAATTGTTTGAAAGCGATGTACGTCTTAAACATTTATATAAATATCCGAAATAAGGTAAATGTATTGACAATCATGTAAGATGACATTCTAATTTTTTACTTTATTTTACACCCAAAAAAATGAGCTTGTTAATATCCCGGCCTCATACGTATGAGTTTGATGCGTTGAAGGTACTTTGCAGAAATCATAATTACCGAACTTTAAATGAAATCTGAAAAATATTTTTCTTTGAGCGTAGAAACGTTAACTGAAAATTATCTTGAAACATTTTAGGTGTGCTAGGCTTCGTATATAATGTGAGAGACGCTTTCGAAAAACCGGTCTGTTTGTCATATTACAGCTAATACAACATTTAAAGTTTATCGATTATAGTATAACATGTATCGATTATAGTATAACATGTAACACCAGTTATGGATGAATACCTTTTATTTCCGGATAGCTTATTTCAACTGCAATCAACAAGCCCTCTGAGCTCAACAGCTATATTTTTCAGAACTACAGTAATACATTCGCATCAATCTAAAGTGCCTTCTAGCACTTTTTATAGAAATCGCGTTATAGCCGGCTATCGATCAAAAATTAAATATTTATAGCTTCAAATCAATATTCGCTGAGTAATTTCTTATTTCATTACAACAGTGAACAATCCCTTGGAATTATGCATATCAATCAGCAGTGTGAAGTATGGGTTTCAACCCCTTTCATTATCACTGAGATTAAGGGGCGATAATTCATTATGATGAAAGGGCGAAATAAATTTTGGCTAAGCTGTTTTCATCTGTAATTCCAAAAGGGTTTCCCTTTTAAAACCTTTTAAAGTTATGAGATATTATTTATTTAAAATCCTGAGCATAAAATAATGTTTTTGAAACTTTTAGTGAGAAATAGGCAGCTTTAAAAGCTCGGAGAAAACGTGCACACCATGTTACAGTTTCAGGCATGAAATTTTAATAACGTATTCAGAAATAATTTTTAATTTTCAGCTGCAAAATATTTAATTTTACGCGCATACTTCTGGTTATTTTAAAGTTTATTTTTAAAGCACTTTTAAAAGTTTCGCCGATGTTACATTGATATTTTTCAAACTACCAGCATTATCTCTAATAACGTTTTAGTAGTATTTATTTTATAACTTTAGGTAGGATGCATTTGTAAGTTTTTATTACACTGTTCCATTCTTATAATGCTAATAGAATGTTGTCAAAAGAAGCGCTACGCTTGAAAACAGTTCTCACAGTATTGTTTATGAAACATTCCTCGGTGAAAGATTTGAATATTTACATAATCTTAAAAAAAGTTACATAGATATATCCATTTATAGCCATAACATTGCGCAAATGTAATTACTATTATGGATATGATTGTACGTAATACAGGGTAATTAAGAACTCTCATATACGCTTAGGTACAGTAAATTAAAATCACATCACTTGCTTTGTACCTAAAAGTTTTTACTAAACATGAACCTAACGTAAGTAAATATATTTTGCAAATTTTTAATATTTTGAAGCCCCCCCCCGTTTTTTTAATGTTCCACAGTTTTCAAGCCCGTCACACAGTACATTTTTACGACGCTGAAAACTTTACTTGTTTTGACTATTTAACACTTTTAAACTAACTTTTAAACTTCACCTGAATTCGCGACACAACATCGTCACACGGTTGACGTCCATTCGGGAGGTTTGGAGTTCGAATCCCGGCGAAGGCATTGCACAATTTTCACATTCTTGCATCGATATAACCTAAGACTGTACACGCTTCGCGTTTGTCAGTCTTGTTCTACAAGGCAATTTAAATAGAAGAAAAATAGCATCATATATTTGAAATATATTAAAACATTTTGGACCTTGTTTTAGATAACATCAGTTAATGAACAAATTTTCAAAGCAGCAGTTGTTATATACTTATTTCCCATTAATATTCCCGATTCCTGGCTTCAAATTGGTTCTGATCATAACAAAAAGCTGTCATCCTCTTTCTCAGAAATTCGGAATCTCTTGCAGTTTAATGTAATTCTTCCATCACACATTTATAGACATCGAAATTTATTACTATCACACCATTTTTACGACTGGAGTTTTTACCATACCTAATCTCCTCTAGTTTCCTTAATTTGCGTACTCCAAAAACTTACAAATGAAGACTGGATAAATAAACAGAAATAATAGAGATTAACACTAGGTCTAAAAGTGTTTACATTGACTCATAGATAAGATTATTTGATAAAAAGAAATATCAAAACTGAAATTAGTATCATCGACAGAGCTACTTGCTCTTTTGCTACCGAGATTATTCATCAGTTAGACAGCAGATAGGATTTAAAATCCAGTCTTTCAGTTTGTTTAGAAATTAAATTATTTAAGTAGAACTGGAATTCGATCAGAGAAAACTAGGCTTTCCTTCGAAGTTCAGTTTAATTTTAGTGTATTAAGGCAACAGTAATTAAGTGTAACACTGTTCTTTGTTAGCGAGAAAGATTATGACCTAGAATATTTATTTTGACGTGTTAAAAGTATTCGAAAACCTATCGTGTGGTTGCTGTAACTATAATTTGATTTAAACACCTAAGCGATAATTAAGCGAAGCAGTTCATCAAGAGATTTACAGTAAAGCTGAAAAGTAGTTAAACAGGATCAGGAGATTTCACATTCTTTTGCCTACATAAGCAAATGTTACTATAATTCACGAATTTACATCACCACTTTTAATCAGCAAAATGATATTTACTAATCTTCGTAATCAAAGTGCACTTCCAAAGTAAATTTAATTTATGAGCTAGAGGATAATACATTCTATTATGAATAAAAGGAGCAGTAACGCATAATGAAAAGAAAAAAATAAACATGTACACTGCGAAAAAGAAAGGACAGTTCTATTTCTCCCGTTCTACTGCCCCGATTAACGAAATTCAGCTCCCGTGATTCATGTCTCGAAAGCGCAACTGAGGATATATATTAGATTTATATATAGCATTATTCTAACATAAGCATTTTGACAAAAAATCGGACTTTTTCTGAAATGGCATGCTAACTGAAAAAACACAACTGTTTCAGTTATGTCCAGTTTCGAAGAAACAATAAAGTGTATCAACCACACAAAGAAGAGTAAAAGTTGGCAGAAAACGGGTAAAGATACGAATGTGCACTGCATCCTACAATAAATATAAAAACGGAGTTGACCTACTTGATTATCATGCAGCAACTAACGTTACTTCAATTCAAGGAAAGAAAGGGTACTGGCCTTTATTTGTTAATGCATTTGAAACAGCATTTGTTGCTCCATGGAAGCTCAATCAGTTATTTAGTGACGATAGTCCGAGCCTGCTTGATTTTCGAAGACGCATATTAGTTGCCTATTTGGGACTTTCTATTCCAAGAAAACCGTCTTTCAGAAAACTGAGTGTTCAACAGGATAATGAAGATTTTCTAAAGCTTCAAAATGAACGTGTTATTGTGAAAACTCATAAAATAGACATGGAAGATGCCAGCTAGAAACTTGCACAGCAACACCAACAACTATCTGTAAAAAATGCAACGTCGGATTATGCTTGAGATGCTTTCTATATGTAAGAATAATTAGCAGTTGATTATACCATTGTCCAACTTTTAGGACAGGCTGTGTTGGTCAAACTAATAAATATTTTGAAAAGTTTTTGATTTAATATGTATACATAGACTTAGAGAAACACACTTTTCAGCATTTATAAAAAAAATATTAATTTTTTCAATGCGTGATATTATATGGGTTAAGAGGTGTTCACTGTAATTTCATCAGCTTTATAAGGAAAAGTAATGCCTTTACAGATTTGCAAAACCTCTACTCATGACATCTTGAATCCTAGACTTGAAAGGTTAAATTCCATACAGTATTTTTACGATATGAAATTCGTTGAATGTTCTTCACATAATACGAAGATAAATGTATCATTTCCTAAAAAAAGCAAAGAAAGTAAAATGTGAATTAAAGGGACTTATATCCTTGCAATTTGTATATTAAAAACACGTTTATTTTCAGCTTATCTGATACGACACTTTTTTTAACAAAAAAAGCAATCTGTACTCGAATGCAAAAAAAAGCAATTTGTACTTTTCATTAGCAAGCTGAAACTTTTGTGCGTTAATGGTATATCAGAATCCTTTGAAACTTCAATAAAATTGATGCTTTCAAAGTATATGTGCATGATAAATTATATGTAGTACAGAACTAGTAATTCATTATTTTTCAGATAAATTAAGATTAATATGTTGAAAACGTTATGAAGATAGAGAAATAATATCACGTTCTGTAAAGGACCTGTACCGTACTAGTTACCGGTCAAGACTATCAGAAGCAAGAGACTGTGCTGAAACAGCCTTTCATTCATTAAAAGGTGGATTAACCACGTCTTGTAAAATTTCGTGTTCATACATTTTCTTTAAAAATGTCATTCATATTTATGAAGCTCTGTAGTTAAATTCTCGCTTAGATAAATTACTTTAACGAAATCCAGAATAAAAAATTTGATGTACACATCACATGACTTCCTTGCACAGAATATTAAATTATATACATTTCGTTTCTGCATTTTATTTAAAGTTATTGGATTGAATTAAATGTACTTGGTCGATAGCGCGTAAACCACAATAGAATAAATGCACTCTTTCAAATTCAATTTATTTTTTTTACCATAGCGACACTCTGGCGCTAGGTTCACTTAACAGCGTTACATCTCATTCATTTTATAACTCGGAATGCACAAAAAAATTACGTCAGCAGAAGAACTATAAATCTAAAACGATGTTTATGAAATTAAACAAACAAGCGAAATATTTTTCACAAACGATTCAGTTTTTCTCTTTCAATTAATTCACTAGTAAATCTTATTTCCACCAAACTATTAAGACTTATTTCCTCGAATAAATTCCAGAATGAATAAAGCATGATTAATTTCGCTATAATAAAATAACGCGTTATCTTTATTGTTGCGAAATTTAGTTTCTCTAGATTAGCAACAAATCCATCATTTTACTAAGTTTCAAATGTAAACAAGTATGGCTGGTATGCTAATAATAATTACGGTTAGCTGCACTTAAGCAGCTTTTAAATTGTTGATAATTCTACAAATATTGCATACAGATTTACTAAAGGCGTAACAGAATTAACCGGAAGCTATGAGAGAATAATTTAATCATTTTAAAGCAAAAAATGCACAATTTACAAACATATAAGAATAAAGAAACTGAGATCACTGAGCCGAGTAACAGAGTGGTACACATCTACATGTTATAACAGTACTATATACAAAATTTCAATTCTCTGAGACTACTGGTTTTTGAGTTATACGAGATACGTACGTATGCACGTGCAGACGCGATGAAAAATACTCTTCAGAATCCATTTAAAATGAATTTTATAATTTTTAGGGAGAAAAAAAGTCGTTTATTCTGTTCTTGCGTACAGATGTAACGCAAAACCATCGTTACATTGTATTTGATAGCGGTCAAAATGGATATTTTCGTTGAAATATGATAACCGAAATACAAGTACCCGAAGTACAAGGAAGTAAAAATGTACTACTATAATTTGGAAGAACTTAACACAAAATAAATAAAATATAAATTACAGTTAAAATTAAAGATTTTTGCTAAGCTAAAGGGAAAATGTTACGTTAGCAGTTTAAACATTACGAGTTTTGAAACATTAGCATTAGTGAAAAGTACAAGCAGTAAGTATTAGCAGTTTTGAAAGTGCATATTTGATAAATTATATGGTAGCATAATGGAATCGAACACTGCGTATTCGATATATGCTATTGTAGCATAATCTAATCGAACGTGAGGCTATAATATAATGTCTTAAGAATTTATGCTCTTTATTTTTTTAAATCCCCATTTTGCGGATGAACAGCTGTGCCTTTGGATTGTATTTTTCAGCAGTGAGACGCATTATCGAATTCTTTTGTTTTTAATTAATCTTCGAGTTGGTTTAAGCTCAGAAAAAAAATTCTTAGCATAATTTCAGTAATACGTAGTTGTGCAAATGATTGAAACTTAAGAGACAAAGGAGAAAAATGATAATTATAACAATAATAAAATCTTTCGATAAAAATGCATTAACTTTTTTCTTACACTAAAATAGATGAATTGGTCATATCCTTTTTTACATTAATAATACATTAATTATTGCCCATTACTTTCAATTAAGGTTTTCTGTAGGCTATTTCTTTCAAATTATTTTTAAAATGTTTAAGAATTTTAAGATTATATTACAAATTGTTAGAGTTCAAGGAAAGCACGAGAGCTTTTTAAGATAAGAGTTTCGGAAATTTTCGAAATGTTTATAATTATAGGTATAGTGAAAGGTAATTAAACATAAATTTCATGTTCTAAAATATTCACAAAAGGAAATGCATTTATGTACACAGATGCTCAGTATTTGTCCACTTCCGAAAACTGTAATTTTTAAACCTCTGCAAAGAAACGTAAAAAAAATGTCAACATAATAAAGCGTATCTCAAATTAATTTCGTAATGAGTTTTAAAAAAATTTTTTAATCAATTAAATTTTAAATACCTGCAAAATTTAAGTATACAAATTTCTGAAATACTGGAAAAATTATTTAAAAAAAGGTTTAAAAATAATTAAACGAATTTAAAATAATGAAAATTTCAAATTACTATGACACATCCTTCCTCTTTACCCTTATGTTTCGACATATTATATCAGAGCCGCTTTCTTTAACTGTAATTGCTTATCATGTTAGATCCCCATTTACCTTGATATCTGTGCTGCAATTCTTGAATAGTTTGGTGGAAACTTTCCGTTGTCCGTCACTTACATCTGTTAGGTTCTCAGGTAAAGCTCTAGGTAGGAATGTACAAAGTGAATTTTCACAGAAATTCTAAGTCAAGCTATATATTAATTGTCTAGGAGGTTTTGAACCAGCTAAAAATATTTTTCTGTTTTACCATTTCCCAGAAATCGTATGCCGCCTCCCCAATTGCTGTTTAGGCCACTATTTCCCGACTGTTTCAATTTTTATAAAATTCTTTATCTTGCATATTTTCCGAATGTGGGGACCAACGAATATTCTGCCTTTCACTTTAGGTCATAAACTGTTGACACTGAATTCTGAGGTGTATAATTACTCCTCCATTCTTACATACAGCTTTAACAAAGCCTGTCGTCACATCTATTTTTAAAAGCACAGAAGTCAGAAATAATAACTTGCATGATTGTAACAGGGCAGCATATCTCTGTATTGGTATTAACGGTTCTTCTACTGGCCAGTCTTTTGCAGCGCAGTATGACTGAGTACCCTACTATCCTACAAAGAAAGAAAATAACTTGTAGAGTCATTAGGCTTATCGAAGCAAGAAACATGAGAAATGCGTAATTTATTTCCAGAAATCGCAAATTCTCGTACGTGCTTATAATCACACCATGAAGAAGCAGCGTACGGGGGAAGAAAATACCTTACATTCTTCCCCCATTAAAAGGGCGTTTGCACTGGAAAGAACAACAGTCGCAAAATACTGGTCGTTGAAAATTATTTTCCACCACATTTTCGAGTGCCAGTACCCGTTAGGCATTTTACTTCGGAGCTGGAGACAGGAAAAACGCAGTGTCTTGTAGGGATTCGAACTCCCGACCTCCCAACTGCTCGGCGGAGATACATTCAGTTACACCAAGAAGCGCTCGGTAAGGAAGGAGAAAATACCTAATCAATTTACTTTGCAAATGTTTTCTGTAGTCCCAATAATATACTGATAATGTATAAATTTCAGATAATTAGCAAGCCGTGCTTGTTATAATCTATATGTCTTTTGACTAACTCTTTTAATACGCATGAAACTTCTGACATTTGTTAACGACTGTTTTTGAGGGCATTTTAGAATCTACGGATTTATTGCTCATATAGCAATGAAAGACAAAGTCCTGAAAAACGAATTTTTGCTAAGAAACCCCATGATTCTTTTTCTCTATTTTGACTACATTGCAACTCATGGATAATTTATGGGTCATTTAAAACTGTAACAAATGTAATAAAATACGATTCATTTATTACATAATCATTCTTCATGAAAATACAGGCAATTATTTGAAGCCCGTTTAATTTTAGTTCACAATATCCTGGCGAAAGGACAAAATTTATTTTCTACAAAATGGAGAATGATGGAATAAATTCAAATTCAGCAGTATATGGAATTTGATTATAGATGTCTATTTTAATTCATATTATAAAAACTTTCTGATAATATGATCATCATTTTCATCGCAATTTCTTCATTAGACAAATAGTTAAGATTTAATAAAATGGAAACTGTATAAAAATCTTAATAAATCTAAATATATAAGTTTCAGATAATTTTGTTACTACAACTAAAAGTAAACCATTCATTCGCTTCCAAAATTTTTTAGAATGCAACACACTAAGGTAAAAAGAATAACTTTTGTCAGCATTTTTTGTAAGACTGGAAAATATTACATAATTAATACTACAAAGTTATCTAAAATTCAACAATTTATTACTTGGCACAAATAAACTTGATGCATTCAAATTATTGTCTCATACATGACAGAATAATTGTACATTCTAAGGGAGCTGTTATTCCGCTACAGCATTTATTTAATTATATAATACCTACCCTGATAATGTGAAGAACATAATGAATTTCATCTATGCATGAAAGTTAATTTACTATATGACATTTTAAAATGGACTCTTCTACGTAGTGATAGTTTTCGTCTTACTCACAATCACAAGCTCTCTCAAAATCTACCTACCAAGGTCACCCTGAAACTTTCCCTTCTAAATATTGAACTTTATACCAGCCACATACAAGAACCGATTACTGATGTTATGGTAATTGCAGGATAGCCGAAAATACATAAAACGTTAACAAAGTTATACAAATCAAGCAATTTGGTATGATGGAGAAACAATTTTCAAGGAACGAATCGCAAGGGGGGGAGATATTAATTTAATGATAAAAGAATATTCAGCACAAATTTTCACCGATGTAGTACATTATATCATTACTACACTTGAGATCACAGTGAGGAAAATGGCAGAGATCATTTATTGACAAGTAAGGAAACTATTACGTATATGAAGGTAATAAATGTAAGGTGTTAATGAACAGGAAATAATTGTTTAATATACAATGCTTTTCTGGCTGTGATTTTTATCGCCAGTATGAAAGAACGCCCTTATTCGGAGAAACCTGAAATTATAATTTTACTCCCAACAAAAAAAAATGGCTTCTTTCTTGCGATTTATTTTTGTAAAAACCGCAGTTTATTATATTAATTAGTCTAATTTTTGCAAATTTCGAAATCTTTATGGTATTTCACTCACAGGTAAATTCGAGAGAGTCATTGCTTTATAACTATCTGCTAAGAATGACTCTTTCAAATGCATAGTTTCAGTTTGACATTAAAGTAAAAGGTTTGAAGGGAAATTTAGCAAACTTTATGTGTACACAATTGCTTAGTGAAATGAAGTTTCCGATTTCAGTTTGAAAGACAATGACACGCTAAATAAAAAATATTTTAAGAAAACTAACGATTATTACTAACAATAAAGCAGAACCCCTTAGTAATTAAAAAGTTGTAAAGGTAACATAAAAATAACTGTTTCGAGTTCTTCACATCTTGTAGGAAAAATAATTGATTATCAATTTCATACAAGTGAATTATAATAGCTCACCAAAATAACAAAACTGTATTTTTCATAGAGATAATGACATTCATATATTCATACATTTCATACATTTTACTATACACAGAAATAAAAATATGCCACAGTAATTTGAAACGTTCCATATTTGCGACATTTATCATTTTAGTGGCAACAACCAAAGCACATATGTTATGCTAGAAATATTTATCTCTTGCTAACGCGTCATGCAATGCCTTGAGTATTTAAGGAAATGCAGACACGTACCAAAAAAATCCTAACTTTAATACGTAATATTTAGTAACAATGCATTTATTTAATCAAATAAAGCTTTCATACCTGTTTCTTATTTATCTCTCTTCTGTTTCGAAAACACTTTTTTCCCTTTCATGAAACACAAAAACCTCATTAAGCGAACAAATCCGAGAACAATAATTCTGGTCGAGAGCGTGTGTACAACGAAACATATATTTTCTTGCTACGTAAAAGTCCAGACTGTGCTTTGATAAATAATGGTGAATGTTCTTTTGAATGTATTGATATAACGAAAGTAATTTTATTGGGAAATAATTTTAATATCTAGAGCATTACGTTAAACAAATTGAAGTACTTCAGCATTAATTTTTATGCGCATCGTCTTAAGAGGCTGGAGAGGAAAAAAAAATTCCTCCAATTACTAAAATCATAATCTAATTTACGAACAAGCTCGTGTACTTTTACTGTCTCCATTAATTAATGCTTCAGGCTCCTGAGCCTTCTCGAAATTTGATTAATGAAATTTATTTGATCGAGGTTTCCACTTTTTGTATCTTCGTTGAAGTAAAAAATTAGTGATATAACTTTTGTGTTTCAGCTTGATTCATTGGCTAAAGGTTACTTTCACGAGTGGGAAAAAATGTAAAAATGTATATATTTTAGTTAGTTATTAATATAGTTTTAACATAGTATAGCCTGTATGCCTTAGGTCCTTCTTTTTAAAATAAAAAATTTAAATGTATTTTAGCCATATGTATTTTTCCAACTCTTATTTATGATTATAATAAACAGGGTGTCCCATCAAGATCGCCCAAACTCGGCATGGCGAGAATCATCTCTTGGAAACTACCTGTGCAACCCATAGTTTTAGAGGCAAGTAGTGCGAAACAAAAACATAACGTCATAGTCGTCATATCGCCTACGGTTCAGGAATTTCAATACATTCCAACGCTATTGCACATGATTGGCTGAATATGGAATGTCCAGGCCGCTAGATTGGGTGCAGATCCCATTTTATGGCCGCCACAATCACCAGATCTGACACCTTTGGAATTTTTTCCTATGGACACATATGAAGGAATTGGTCTATAAGGACTTAGAGACTAAGAAGATGATTTAATTGCTCATCTCAATACTGCGTGTATTTTTCTGGGCTCCTCACTGCTGTAACGTACGTAGTCAGCCATTCCATAGCGCGCGCATGCATGACTGGATACGCACGATAGACATTTTGAACATCTTCCTATGTAACGATATCCAAATTTGGATCGTCAAGTTTCCAACTAGTTTTCTTTTTCCATGCACCAAATACGACATCCTACGTTTCTTTTGCACTTATCGAGAAAACTACTGGCCGTACAGGTAGACCTTTTTATGCATTTGTTATGTATTCTAAGCGAGAAATCTGGCTGTTTAGAGTTTAGGCGGTCTTGATGGCTAACCCTGTATACTTCTATAAGGTATATAAACTGTAGAAAGAAAATGAGCATCGTAATTTATGCAAGCTCATGGAAAAATTATAAAACTAACTAATATTTCTATTTCCCAGTATCAGATATAGCAGCCCTCAGTGATTTTTCGGTTAGAATAAATTACGTTATTTGAATGTGGCAGAACAATAGAAGGCAGAATTTATTTTTTACCTAGCCCATGTGCGCTCTTACCATGCAGTAACTTTTCAGCCTCTAATGCTGATCCACATGGCCGTGATCCCGGGTTTTATACAGCGTATACAATCAGTCCATTACGATAGACATTGGTAACCGGGCAGGGCTCCCGTCATTGCATAAATAAAAAGGTGATCGACCGCGATGTCAGTAGACTTTGAGAAGACCGAATGGGACCAAACCCCAGAAGATCCTTTAACAGCTACAATATAGCGATCACACATCACAAGACTGACATGGCAGTATCCGTATGGTGCCTACCAAGTATAAACGGACCACCAAATAATCAGTTGTTCAAGTGCTGCGAAGACAATCTATGTACCCCAGGTCCGGCTAAGATACAGGCTGTGTAAGTCTGTATCTTAGCCGAACGTCTATATCTTAGGTCGGAGATTGCCCCTAGTAGACCACTGGGGAAATTTGAATAACTCAAAGTAAACGAGAGCTATCAAAGAACACGAAAGCTTTGTGGCTCTGTATCTTATCAATATTACACATGGGCAGTTACAGCCATGCCTTCTCCGAGATTCGAATTCGGCCCCTTCGGCACCGAAGTTGGCTTCCCTAACCACTATACTTTCTTTATGAAATGTTACTGCATGTGATGAATGGTGATGAAATATTTAACCAAGTTTCAGTATCTCAATTATCAAGACATTGTTGAAACTGTTGCGTACAGGGAATGATGAATTTGCAGACAAATATGCTGTTCAACGCAGAATTCATTAATTTCTTAGGACATATCCTTGATTGATGCAACACAGCTAGGGCTATATGTGCCCCATAATTTCTGTATACTCAGCCTATATTTTAAGCAGTAGAAAAATGCGTTTAAGCGAGATACATAACTTTCCTCTTTATAAGAAACAGGAAAAGAGGATGCATAATAGTTGCAGTAGTATTTATAAGTTCTGGGCAGAAACTGCGCAAGACGTTTCGCAATGCGGAATACTGAAGGGCAAAGATGATGCTTTAAGGGGTTGCATTTATATTTTAAATTAAAAATTTAAAGGTCTATTGTCAAAATTGTGTTAATGATTGTCTTTCGAATTTTATATTTTATACACACACAAACAGACACGTATACATATGTATATATATATATATATATAGATACATATATATAGATATAGATATAGATATAGATAGATATAGATATATACAAAAAATGAGAAATTTAGAACCAATTTTACACAAAGACCCAAACTATATAAATATATATAATTATAAAGGAGTTTTTTTTTTAAGTCGGAACCAAAATGAAAAGTTTAGTTTACGTATTTGAAGTTTCTTTTAATTTTACATGTACTCCTTTTGGTTACGCCTTTCCTCGAGAAAGAATTGGTTAAGGCCTTCATAAACAAAAAAGTTATTTTTCATTTCGGTTCCTACTTTTCCTTTTTAATTTTATTACTTCCGGTCAGTATTTGCGCAGATTCGTCTTTTTGCTTTCTAAAATTTAATTTTAGAATTCTTTTTGGACTTTCTTAAGATTTATATATATATATGTAAATACATGCCATAAGAAGACTTCCGTACTTTAAAAACTAAATGAAAAGCACATTTTAAAATCGACTATCATTAACACTAGTTTTAGTTTATGAATAAATATTTGACTGTGCATAAATCTGAGTTATACTAATACAATCACGTTTAATGCTCCAGATGGTGGTACTAAGAGCATGGTGAAAAAATAATCACAATAAATTTCTTTTAAGTCATATTTAGTAGTAAGTCTTTAATTGATTTTTCTAATTAGAAAAAAAAATTAAAAGGGGAATGTGTGTGTCGTGGACGCAGTCCGATGATCAGTGTTCACGTTTACAAAGTGTTAAGTGCTCCATATTTTTTTTTTAAATATTCGCTGTACTATTTATATTTGGAATGCAAATTCATGAAAGCATTCTCCGGATATTTCCACTTGTAAAAACTGTTACTCTTAGAATTGTAAAAAAAAAATTCCAAATTTTTGTTTAATTTTTTTGTTCTTCTGGCATATTCATTCACAGTTTGGTAAGTTTAAGCAAGATGTAAACACTCAAAAATACTAGCTCAATACTGGAAAACGCTGGAAAATAATTAAAAGTTTAGTTTTATTTGTTTTGAAGCTGCGGAGGACAATGATTTGGAAATCTGTTTAAAACAGAACACTAAGCTTTAAGATTTTATTGTGGTAAAGAAGTAAGGTTTTTTTATACATTTAAAATTGTAAATTTTAAATTTCCAATACTACAGTACATTTAAAATAGTAAATTTTAAATTTCCAATAATACAATCAATAGTATGCTATAAACCTTACTATTCTGATTTAATTTTATAATTTTCATTCTGCGAACTTTATTTATGTTAGTTTTTAGATATTACGAGATGAAAGTGACTTAAAGCAAAAGCTGCTTACTTTAGTTAGTACTTCCAACTTTAGCATTGACGTATGCATCTTGGTTAATATGACTCAGAAAAGTGCGAAAAAATGACAAATAAAGGACAGCTGAGACAAAAACCAGTATGTGTAGCGCAGACGCACTTAGCTGATCAGTATTAATGTTTGCAAGTAATTTTTCGAAAATGAAATAATCAAAAACAATCTGGAGAGTTAGTTGAGCAGAGAAAAAAAATAGTTCTCTCTATGCGCTGGACGAGTTATCATTCGCTCTGAGCTATCAAAAAATTTAGTTCTGTCCATTATCTCGATGACAGTTAATATTATGACATCGAAAGACAGACAGAACAATGGAGATTTAAAACAAATGTTGAACTTGGGGCAGGACATGTACTTAAGTTGTTGATTTTAATTTGAAGGATTGTTCGACTTTTTAAAGAATAGAAGGCTCACTAATAAAAGTATATTTCGTATCAGTAGACCACAGTGCAAGACTTAACAGCATAATACTTCTTAGTAACATTTCAGATGCATGTGGTTAAGCGCATATTATTCAGAAGTGTTACTTTCGAACTGTCTTTCACAAATGGTACCAGTAGTTACCGTTGTGGAATATATTTATGCAAATAGTTCTAGACATGTATTTTCTTCTATTTTAGTTAGCAGTGTTCTACAAATTTTATAACAGCAAATTTTATTTCATACAGAATTACAAGTAGCTAACATGAATTAATTAATTACAATAAACAGTTCATTAATTTGTACCAAAAGAAATATGCAGCGTTGCCTAACGTGGATTAAGATCTCGGTGATAATAAGCTTTATTTTCCAGCATTGCAAAAGTATGAAAGCCTTGCATTACGAGCTCAAAAGATTATATATACTTTGGACGCAAAATAAAAGCAGCAGACAAGACCATCTGTCGTGCTAGTTTTTATAGACTCTCTGGCGATGCTTTTAAGAACGCCATTATGCATATTATAATGGCAGGCTAGGTATCTTTAATAATTTTACTTGTTTAATAAAATTTTATATTTTACGTAATTCATAATGCATTTTAATGATTAAGTTTTATAAACATTCTCACCATTAAGGTAATGAATAAAAGACGCTTTTTAACGTTTTTATTAAATATTCCTTTACCCGCCATCGAGCAAAGAAATTGTCTCATGATTTTTTATATCCGGAAGAAAAAAGAAGTTTTAGTAGGAAACTATGCATTAATTAAAGAAACCATATTAAAAAAAACCAATTAAGAAAAATTACCTTTATAAATTACTATATTAGTTGCAAACATATTTGTATATAAAGAATTCATTATTTAAATTGGTATTGGAACTCAGTATTGGGATTGTCAATTTTAAAAAAATGAATTTGCTATATCTACTCATAATTCAAAATCCAAGGTATTTGGAGTCACAAAATAAATTATAGTAATCCTTCACTCATATTAAACAGCGATTCAGTTCAAGAGACGTGTAATAAAAAATAAGTTGAGAAACCGTCAAGGTTCCAGCTAAGACGGATTATCCGTCGATATTCGAAAGATTTCCCTAGAGGTCCACCTTGGGTTTTGGTGCCCCGCCTCCAATCCATCCATCCGTCGAAACACACACTCATACTTCGGGAGTGATGGATGTTAGTGACGTCTCGAAGGCGTCCTTTGATTGGTCTTCAGCCCAACCCCCTGTCGTGAAAACATTGGATTTGGAGTTATTTATCATTCGTAAAAGACCATCCATTTGCCTTTGAGGGCCTCAATTTTTATTCCAGAGTGTAAAAATATTGCATCTGTTGCTTTGAAAGAAGAGTTCAGAATTGCCAAGGAGAACAAAAGCTCAGGACTTCCAGCTGGATTATGTGGAGGTTTTGTATGTAGAGACCTGAATCGAACAGAAGATTCTAAAATGATTGATTTTGAAGACTTTGTTTTTGTAGACACTATTTTATACTCTCACACGTTTCGAGTTTGGAAACCTCAATTTCAAACCGTGGAACAATAAACTAAAAATATATGATCTTTTCTACGATTCCGTTTCTTTTAGAAAGCTTAAAAGATTCGACGTTTCATTAATTTCAGAAGCGTTCGATAAAATTCCAGAGATTTAAGGATGAAAAAAGTTATATTTCATAAATGCCCGAAGATTCATTCTAAGAGCTACTCGTATCGTTTAGTGCAGATTAACTTCGAAACAAGAAATAAAATTATTATGAACTCACGTACTGGATTAGGATATTTCATTAATTTTGCAACTTGCAAATGTATATTATTCGCTTATTTTAAATCTATTTAAAACATATATTATGTCCCATAAATATTTCCACCAACACAAAAGTCCCTTGGAGTTTGAATTATTTTATTTACATTATTTCATTACATTTTTTAATCTACATTAAAGTTTGCAGGCTCTCTTTCGCTCTCTCTCTCACACACACATACATGTGTTGTGGCTTATCTCACATGTCGGACTTAAAGCAAAATAAGTCGACGAATTTTATCGCAGCAAGAAGCGCAACGCTGCATCTATCTTTGCCATTGCCCCTGACTACCATATAGGTGGCAGTCTTGACTTTGGCCTGCTCCGTCCCAATATTGATTAAGAACACTCTAGACGACGTGTC
>KK119416.1:182868-205125 GCA_000611955.2 Stegodyphus mimosarum
TCCCTATCACCAAACACCTTCATAAACTTCCGTCTTCCCGTATATTTTGACAGCCCCCATGCCGCATAGACACTATACAGTTACAACTATCTATGGTTTCTCTTGGATTCGAAACCAAACCCAGCGAACGATACAGCAGCCAGGAGCCCAAAGTGATCTGGTTACTGCTTGTGCTCTTACAAACACTAACCCAAAATGACTATACTGGTCAAGCACAGACACATATATATGTATACATATATACATATAAATAGATATAGATTAATTGATAAATATTTAAAATAAAAGGAGAACAGTAAACAGTAAGTTCTAATAAACCAATAGCTAAATAGCACGCTAAAGCTGCTGAAATTTAGCAGTAAAATTTGAAATTGCAATAGAAATTGAAAACAAAAGTTCTGTTCAGATAAGTAAAGTAGAGCATAAATTAAATTCTTTGAAAATAGTGTAAACGATCTTTGAATTGCAATTTTGTAAACAATCACTGAATAACAATTTCATTTTCTTCGTACTTACACCATATACAATTCAAAAGCAAAATCACAAAAATTTTAAAGGCAACATAGCAACACACATTTAGATTTTCCGATGCAGAGTTAAGTATTGGTGTATGTTTTTCTGTTTTTGCAGTCTGTTCTCAGTTCATCATATCACTATTCAATTTTCTTACCAAGATTACTCTAAAAAACCTTTTTTTTTTGTCTTTGTAAAACACTCGTGATCAAAAAATAAGCAACAAATGCTAAAAGAAAAGGTACGAATGTAAAAAGAGTTTGTTTTTGTAGACACTATTTTATACTCTCACACGTTTCGAGTTTGGAAACCTCAATTTCAAACCGTGAAACAATAAACTAAAAATATATGATCTTTTCTACGATTCCGTTTCTTTTAGAAAGCTTAAAAGATTCGACGTATTTCTTCTCATCTGCTTGGCGAACATGACGTGTCCTGACCTGACAGTGAGTTTGACTACAAATTATGTCCTATGGAGTGTAGCAAAGGCGACAAGATAAGAAGTGTTAAATTACCCTTTATTTTCCACGATATCACAGACGCCCCCGCACTTCGGGATACAAAGACCCACCACTTGTAGTCTGAACGTAAGAATATAAGACTACTAACTAAATACAATTTAAGTAAGAGCTAACTTTTAATATTTTGCACGGGTTACTAACATGAAGACTGGCCTTTTAAATTATTACGTATGTAGTACGCAAACTGCGGAAAACTACAATACGTCTTTAGCTTTCGAGAGGACTAAAACCTCTGGCCTTAAGGGCGGACAGTAACTAATGAATGAATGGCAAGACGTGAAGTCTAATGGCAAGAAGGCTCATTCTCTCCCCTTCTAACTCTGTTCTTGGCAAAAAGCCGCAACTTAAATACTTAAGCGTTAGCAAGTACATTTTGCATAAGCATATTCGCGTGTTTATTCTTGCCGGAAGAGGAAAATAAGAGATGATAGTAAAGTTTTAAAATAAAATAAACGTTAGTCAAACTTAAGATCCTTACAAGGTAAATTAAAACGTACAATTTACATATGAAACAGAGGCTGCATTGTCAAACCGAACAGGCATCAAAAACGCAAACTCGCTGTCATATCACAACGCCTTAAAAATGGGGCATGTCCGATGTATGCGTCAGTTAGCAAGCAGCGGTAGTTCCGGGTAATCTGATATAACCAAAGCGAAAACTATGAGCCAAAGGCTTCATTTGCAGGGCGGAATACATTGGAGGGCTGTTGGGATGTCGCCAGCTAATGCAAGTCAATCCTCTACTGTGAGACAGCTGAATGTGCATCGTAGTGTCATCAGTAGGCTGTGGAATCGTTACGAAAGGGATCAAAACCTCTGTAAAAGACGTGGTTCTGGATACCGGAGGATTACCACAACGGCAAACCATCGCTTTCTGTTGCTATGTGCAAGACGCTGTAGATCTCTAGCTGGACGACAGCTGGCATCGCATTTCTTTGCTGCTACAGGACGGCCCATATCCCGCCAAACTGTGTCGCGTTGACTGCATGAAGGTAGACTGTGCACCCGATGACCTGTGGTTTGTGTTCCTTTTTCCCACCACATGTCGGAGAACGATGGAATTGGGCCTGTGAAAATCGCAGTTCGGCATCAGAACAGTGAGGCCACGTAATGAGATGATCTTTACAGATGAGTTTCGATTAAATATCCAAACTATTCCCGGAGAGCAATTATATGGTCAGGACCCGGGACACGCTATGAGGCTCCGAACTTCGTCGAAGGGGACCATTACAGAGGAGGAGGCTAACTTGTTTGGGCTGGGATTGCAATAAACGGCCACACAGACCTCTATGTGGTGACTGGCGGTTCCGTTATAGGAGCCCGATATCGAAACGATATTCTGTTTCCTCTTGTGCATGCTTTTATTGATGGAGTGGGTACCGACGTACTACTTAATGGTGGTGACGCCCGCCCGTATAGAGCTCAACTGGTGCGAAGTTATTTGGATGTAGAAACAATTCGATATCTGCCGTGGCCTTGTAAATTAGCGGACCTGAATCCCATAGAACATGTGCGGTATATGTTGCGATGACACATACCGGTTCCTGGCGACACACTGCGACTGCAGTGTGAGCTTTCACGAGCTCCGACATACATTTCTACGGGAATGCCCTGTACTGTCACAACAAGCGATAAGCGATAATATTACCCACTTGCATCGCGGTTGTCAAGCATGCATTTCAACTAGAGGGTATGGTGCTGCTGCTATTGTTGTTTATGCTCACTTCACTAACGTAGTCAGCCCAAGACCACGACATTCCTCGTGACAAGGAGCGCTAGATTACGGGTGTCGTTGGCAACAGCCTTGAGCACAATCAGGTAACAGAGAGTCCCCTCGGGGAGTTAACCCCGAGAGGACGGGTCCCAGGGTCTTCCAACCTCTCCCCTTTCACCATTCCACACGAGAAGACTTTCGGCTCGCCGCATATTTAGATTGCCGCTATGCCGCACCGACACTATACATTTAAAACATCCACACCTTCTCCAGGTTTCGAACCGTGGCATTTCGGCACGGGAGTCGGCGACGCTAACCACTATACCGGTTGGGTGGCAGCTAGAGGATATCATACCCGTTAATAACTTGATGTTTCCATTGCACTTTCTTCCTACCCATTTGGTCTTTCGTGATGTAATGGTTGTAATACATGTCTTTTTATATACCTTTGCTTTACCTTTTGCTATGTGGTCTAGTAATGTCACACCAAACTCCTGTATCAATTTCACGCATATCTATTAAATAGCTTTTGTTTCAATCCGTGTTTTGCCTTTGTTGCTTAATTTTTTAGCAGGAATATATTAACGTTTTGAGTGTTTACATTCTTTATTAAGTATCACGTTCTTGACGCTTATGCCACATAAATGTCAATTCATGAGGAAAATATTTAAAAACAGCATATCTAGTATTTCCGACAGATAGTCTCGATAACAAAGCAAGTATCAGTTCTTATTAAAATCACTACATCTTTGTTCTACACTGTTTGTTACTCGAGCTTGGTAAAATTTTGCACAATTCACCTTGAACCAAAGTAAGAGAGTAAAAAACTGTCTATCTGAAATTTAAAAAAAAAACTACGCCATACCCCTAAATGAAACATCTTTACTCTTCGTAAATCCCTGACAAAGTCGTATATTTTAGCTACTAAGCAATAAAACATATTTCTAACATCATACTTAGGTTACGAATTTTCGTTATTTAAGAAGGATAAGCATACTTTTCATTACTTTTCTCTTTTAATAATTCATAAAATAAACATAATTTTTAATGCATTTAACTAATACAATTTATAATACAATCAGTTATTTTTTCAATTAGCATTTGCACCATCAATATAATTAATAAAAAATATTTAGAGCGTCATATACCACGCAGATCCGTACAGAAAAATCGTTTACGCTCAACCTAATAATGAGTTCATTTTTCGTTTAACTTCTATTTCATTTAGACAGTAACGTGCCTTTTAATAATATCCGCTTCATACGATTTTACAATTTGAAACGAATTAACTAGCCTATTAAGAATGAAGAAAATTATTTTATAACCTTCGTAAGACCTATTTCAATGGTTATTATCAATTCGAATTTTTATACTTGGAATAGCTTTAGAATTTATTTTCAGTTTTATTTACAATGTAAGGATTTATTTTATTATTCAGCAACAATGCAACAATAGATGTCATGTTAATCTAATAGGAAAAGGAAATATTTGCATTATTTCCAAGTGTGGTTTATTGTTTAGAAAATTTTGTTAACTGCAATTTTAATAGACATCTTTGTGATTAATTTAAAGCACGTACGCATGAATGAGTAAGTATTTTGCTTTGCGAAAGGTAAATAATGGACTTAAATTTCCATAAAATTAACTTAATAATAATACATTCAACTTAATAAATATCAGTAGTTCAATTTCATTAATATGTTTGACATGCTTGGTTCACATTGAAGGAATGTCAATATAAATATACCTAAAAGTATAAAATTTGAGCTTAATGGAAAACAAATTATTCAAGAATATTTAATATAATATTTAATTGCTTTAATTTAATTATTGTTTTCTTCATTTAAAAGATTCATGTAACATGGAGTTTATGAATATTTATAAATTTTATGTGTCGATTTCCTTTTATGTGTCCTTCGAATTTGCTACATTACATCATGCAATATAGTCAGTTTTAAGAAAATTTTAGAAATCTCTTGGTTCTTGAATTCAAGAATTGGTTATAGAAATGCGGATAACCAATAAATATGCACGAAGACCCAACCGCAACCATAAGCCGCGAAAAACTTGGATTTCGAAATTGCTATTATTTCTGTGACTGAACGAGATAGCTCCACGAAGCTTTGTGTTTTTCCCTTGTGTAAAACAAATGTGATCCAATTACTTCATTGTCATTTACTACAAGGCATAAATTCCTGTTCGATGCAATCCAAATGACCACCATCTTCCAACTGTCTGAGCTACAGAATTTGTGGGAGTTTTTGTTAAGCGCAACACTGAAGCTCAGAGCACACCATCAAGATCAAGACAGCAAATTCACAAGAGGGGACAATGCACATACTGTTCCAGAAGCACAGACAGAAAGGTCAACACAGTTTGCTGAGAATGCAAACGTTTTGTTTGCGAAACACACAGGAAGAGCAGCACAATCGTGAAAGACGCTAAAATGGTAGAAAGGGCAGCAAATAAATCTGTACTATTTGTTTTTGTGAAATTAAATAACAGGTTTTATGTAATACTATACACTGAATTCAACTGCTTTACAGTATACTATGCACGTTCACAATACACTATATCGTTTTACATGGATATTTTGTTGTAAAAGTATTACATTGCATATAATCAAATAGAAAAAAAAATACATTTCTCAATGTCATCACCTCAGAAAATACTTAATGTTAATATTGCGCATTTAGTTCACAAAATCAAAAGTATAAAATTATATTGAAGAACTAATTACTTTCAATATTTTTGTGTTCGTACGGGTTCGTCGAAGATTGCATGCACAAGTCCGATAAAAGGCTAATAAAATGTATTCTTATCACAAGAAATATAGCAAAATGCTGGATTTTTCCTCAAAGATATTCATGCAATATCACGCAATATAATAAGTAGCTATGTTTTAACTAATACAAAATTAAATAGAACCTAATCCAATGCGCAGAGAAAGCTAATCCGATCAGCAAAATTACAGCAGCTAAGTAAACAAGTGAATTAAGCGTTTTAAAGCTATTTAATCGGTCACGAGAAAGTTCTGATAATTTCTGCTTCTCGAGATTTCTGGAAAGCAAAAGAGTACAATTACGGTTACATCTAACACAGTAGTCAATTACATTTATTCAATTTAAATATAAATTAAGAGATATCTATTTATTAAATGTTAAATGCTCGTGCTCTTGTATGTTTACTTTCTCTTAAAATAATTCTTTTTAGAGTAGCTTTCTCTTAAAATAATTCTCGTGCAGCATTGCATAGAGTAAAAACTTTGCAAACGTTTTGCATTGCATAAAACCTTTTGGGTTGTAAATGATGCGAAGAACGGATTTCTTTTAATATAAACCAAATATTTGATGCCAACAGTGCTTACTGCAAAGGAACCAATAACATGCTATCTTGAGTTACGTATACTAAATATAAAATATAGAAATGGGAATAAATAGAATATATCTAGAAATGGGCCCAAACATTGCAGGCATAGTTTGGAGTGCTGTATTGAAATAGACTCTTTTGTTGGAAAAATATACATATATTTTTATTATATTCTGTAACTCAAATAAAACTTCTATAGAAGTTGAATAAAAACGTTTTTTGCAATATGAAAACCATGAACTTCTTGCAATGGTTTCGGCTTCAAAACTCTGCTCAAATACTGTACCAAACTTGCTTCCTGGAGCTTGAGGTGAGATATATTCACAATATATTCTCACAATCTATTCAGGGACAAATGTATCGTCTGTGCATGATTATCCTACCGAGTTTAGAAAACGAAAGAAGCTATCAAGGATGAATATTACAGTGCTTTTACTTCCTTGTACGAAATAAAGGAAGTATTGCAATCGCCAAAAATTTTCGAGTATCATATTTCAAAGAAAATATCCATTTGACCACTGTCGAATGCAATTTAATGATGCGTTTGCGTGACATCTGTATGTAAGGACAGAAGAAAGGACTCTTAAACAGGTTGCAGAAAGGAATTAAAATGGATTCAAAAGAGATTTTTTTTTTCCTGACGTCTGTTCGCACGTATGTATGTATGTATGTGTATATTTATCTCGCATAACTCAAAAACAAGTTGCTCCAGAGCACTAAAATTTTCCATATACGACGGCTGTAACATATAGTTGTGGCCCTTCCTTTTTGGTTGCAATCGGCCGCACCAAAGTACATTAATATTTATTTAAACCCAGTATATTACTCGGCTCCGTGAGCTCAGTTTTTTTTTATTTTCATATGTAGGTAAATTGTGCATTTTTTTGCTTTAAAATAATTGATTTATATTATTCTTACCTTCCGTTTAAGGTTTTTATGCCTTTACTTTATATACATGCAATGTAGAATTATCAGCAATTTAAAAGTTGTTGTTTAAAAGTAAGTGCGGCTAAGCCTATTTTTTATACCATAGCAGGCATACTTGTTTACATTTGAAACTTAGCAGAATAGCGAATTAAGTATGTTTCTGCATCTTCATGTCTTTTCGCCGAGTACCAAAAGTAAACTTTCAACTTTGTTGGTCGAAAAATCTGCCTTCTTCCCTGCTGGCAGAATTGCGGGTTTTTGCGTAGAAACTCTAATTTTAATTGTATATTTTTTTTAAAAATTGTTTTAACTGTATTTGGTGTTTCATATTTCTCTGTATTTTTCAATTTTTATTAAAGATATTTTCAGGTTTTATGTATTTTTGGCTTGTCGCGAAAAGAGAACTGAATTAATTGAATGAGAAATATATCTCTAATAAAATTCGAGGAAATAAGTTTAAATGAAATGCCGGAAAAACGCATATAATTTGATATTCCGGACAAGAAAGTCATGTGGTATACATATCAGATTGTTTTAATGGATTAAACCAAAATGCGAAGTTAAATTTACACTAAGAGGGAGTAAAAAGTCTTACAATTCTAGGCGAGAATAATATAGTAAATAATAACGCAACATTATAAGGCTATCTTGATATTTTAAAACAATATAATGAATGATAATCTTTCAGGAAGTTATATTAATGGAGTAGAATATTATTCCTTAACGACGTAAATTGTAGTAGTATTATATAACAGAAGCGTATGAAATAAACATATGGATTATTTTAGAAGTCAAACTACAAAAATCAGTGTTATATTTGCAAATTTTCACAGGACTAGTTAGGATGGTTTTACCAAACCATGATCCTCAGCTGCCAAAGCGCAAATGAAATCTTAATTATAACTAAAACAGAAAAACATAAAACAGAAACATATGGATTAAAAGTTACTGAAGCACTTGAGAATATTGTCTTTAATTTAAAGAAACTGTTAGATGAACTAGCGTATATTAGGGAAATTAGGGCTTCAAACTATGATTAACAGAAAATCATTAGTTTAATCTGAGAAGGAAGTGCATTCAAGTATTAAAAAATCTTAAAGACTCTGTACCAACATATTACTTTTACTTATTTCCTTATTTACTTACCAGATGCCGAAAGGATAAAACCGTTAAACACTATTAGTTCGTCTGAGTTCAAAATCACCACGAATTTACTGGCCGTACATGCATTTGTTCAATGCGTAATGGGAACACAAATCAAGCTCTTTTAGAAAATCTTATTGACGCATGTTTCCACATGTTAGTGGAATGTGTATTTCCGTAGCCTTTAAATTTAAATTCATATTTATCTTGTTCCAAAACGTATTTCTTTATTTTGGTACTATAGAAATATAGAAAGTAGCTATAGCAAAAAATATGTTTTAATGAGGAATGCTTTATAAATTAGACAGAGCTTTATGTAGCTTTTGATCTGCTTCGTTGCGATATATACACTGCTGGCTACAAAAAATTGCAACACCAAGGAGATCATCGCTGCCACACGCCTCGGTACTTATTCAAAGAGACTTTGGATGTGTTCTTGGGGTGCAGCAGACCAAGCAGCTTCCACACGTTGCCAAAGTTCATCTGCTATGGCAACTTGGGATGTAATCTGGGTCAATCGTTCAGCAACCATGGGCCACATGTTTCCTATCGGAGAAAGATCCGGAGAGCGAGCCGGCCAGGGAAGCAATTCAATCTGGCGATTGACGAACAACCCTTGGACAGTGCGTGCCACGTGTGCACACCTCGGAGATGTAGCGCTGGCGGCTTAAAGTACGGGCAATGCGTACTAGAGGAGTGCGAGAATGATATTCAATACCGCTCCATACCATAATACCCAGCGCAGGAACAATGTGGCGGTTCATAACGCAGCTGTTTAGCATCCTCTCTCCTTGGTGTCTCCAGACTCGAATCCGACCATCGTGGTGTTGCAGACAGAAGCTTGACTCGTCAGTAAAGACAATATCATTCCTCTCAGTCGTCCACAACCGTCTTTCATCGCACCATTGGTGGCGGAGACCTCTGTGGTTCTGCGTCAAGGGTAGACGAAGTAATGGACGTCTTGCGGACAGACCACTCTGCTGTAAACGGCGTCGAATGGTACGCGCAGGCAGTGGATAATGCTTTACAATGAATGTGCTGTGCTGTTCTTCGTGATGTGACTGAGCGATCCGTCACTGCCATGGGCACAATGTTCCTGTCATCACGCGAAGTTGTGCGCTGAGGTAAATGCGATCGAACACGTCGGTCCGTCGTATCCTCCTGCATCCAACGGTCACATATCCGCTTTTCAGTTGTTTGGTTTCGTCCAACACGACTACCGATTTCCCTGAAAGATGATCCACACTCTCGGTAGGCCACTATCCGTCCTCTGTCGAACTCGGATACTTGATCAAGCGATGGTCGCTGTTTACTACGAGACATAATTGATCGTTTTTTTTTTTTGTGAAAAAAACACAATAAAAACACAATCTTGAAATCGTCGAAAACTCCAAGCCTTAAATAGAGCTTTAAAGTGGCGCCACAGGCGCGCGTAATTTGCGTCTGCGCTGAAATTCTAATCATTTGCATATCTTACCTCCGCTAATGCGTGTTGTAAATTTCATGTTATTTGCATGCCTTCTTCAGGGTATTGCATTTACGATGGCCAGCAGTGTATTATTCCGGGGCAGCGTTATTTCAATTCAGATTCAAGCACCACGAGTTTATTATTATCGGAAACTACAATAAGTCAGAATGCATTGAAAAGTGAGAATGCTGCGTATAATATTATGCTGTGTATTTTTGAAAATTTTATGTTGTTGCTTAATTATTTGTCCCATTATACAGAAAAGGGATTTGATATGTCTGATAGGAAATGCGTAGCTCACGTGTGGTAATGTTTCGATGCCATACATAAGAGCTGTAATGCCAGTTTCATAAAGGAAACTAATATTTTTAAAAATTAAACCACTTATAGAACAGGCAAATCGACAAATTTGTATTCGGCGTAAATTTTGTAAAATATCAACCGATTTCGAGGGCAAAACAGGTCCCCATTCATCAGGAGCAAAAAATTCTGCAAATCGAGAAAGCGAGTATGGATCATATTTGTATCTTACAGGCAACGCATGTATGGAGCCGATATCGCCACCTGTAGGCAGAAATAGTAAAAAAAGAATGCAGGGTTAAGTTAGTAGAGTTTTAAAGGCATTAGGCAAGATTGGATTGGAATTATCCAATCCAAGTTTATCCTGTATAGTCAAGGACCTTAATTATGAAATTCAACTTGCGTTTTTCATGTCTCGGAAGCGCAACTTAGGAGATGTATTAGATTTATTTATAGCAACTTACGATGTGTATTAGATTTATATAGCATTGTTCTAATATAGGTATTTTGATACAAAATTGGACTTATTCTGCAATGACATGCCTATTTGTTTCCATATTTCAATTCTACGTCTCAAATAACGCCAAACTGCTAAGTTTTGTAAGAATCGCAAGAAAAGTTTTTAAAACATTAGCTCTCAAAATTTTAGCTCCTCAATGTTAATTGAATTTAGTATATATTTATTAATATCTCTTTTTTTTATTAAACTTATTTGACTTTTCCTTTCATATTTCGAAATTTAGGTTCATTCCAGATAAATTTTGCCAATTTTTAAGATTTATTTTAAGATTTGTACATTAAAATAATTGTTATAAATTTTTCGAAAAACGTTTTGAATTATAACCTATAAGAGTTTTGCCATCATCTTAAGCATACCTGCAAAACAATAGAGCTTTTTATTATTATTTCGTTTTGAAATTTGGCGTATTTATTATAAGCGATTATAATGAAAATGTGTTTTACACGCTCTGTTAAAATTATTTGAAAGTGTGAACGATGATTTTTTTTTTCTCTCGGGGACAATGAAAAAAGGAAAGAAAATAGGTTGCTATAAATTGAAAAGTTCGCCAACGGAATTATTCCTGGAGCAAACTGAAAACAAAACAGCCAAGATAAATTTTAAAATTATTATTTCTCAATAAATGTTTCCCCAAAAATTACAAAATTTAACATCTACGCATAATTTGATTCGTAGAATCGAAATATGGATAAAAACTGGCATGCCATTTCAAAAAACGTCTGATTTAGTGTAAAAATGCCTATATTAGAACAATTCCTATACATAAATCTAATTTATATCCTAAGCCGCGCTTTTGAGACATAAAAAACGCGATTTGAATTTCTTCAATCGGCTCAGTAGAACTGGAGATATAAAACTATCCCATTTTTATTTTACACAGTGTTGTGCACAGTGTAATGTGCTAATAATGTAACAATACTTCCATACCTCTATGGAAACACTTTGCAGGGATATTTTAATTCATATTTTCAGAAATTCAGACTGCCTAATTTAAAATGAATATTGTTATATCTTATACAGCATCATTGCTGTTTCTCATTAAATCTAATGAAAATCTATTCCTCAGCAGTTAGCATTAAAATGTGATCTACATCGGCAAATTGCACTTTAAGGAGTGAAACGTTTTACATTTGACTTATTGAAAATATAATGAGAAATTTACTGACTGTACATTTAGCTGGATCACACCCAAAATTATATTGCTATTTACGATGTCTTCCTACCACTTGAATTAAAACTGCTTTTATAAAATAATTTCATTTCGTTTTGAAATATTTGGTACTAAATAGACATGTGTAGGATCTATAATGTATCGAAATATAATTTGCAATCATCTTTATTTCAACTCAATGTATAACGAATATGTTAATAATTGCCTCCGCATTTTATATACATCTAAGATGCTGCTCTGATTTACAACCTATCTTTCTGACTAATTTCAAAGATAGAATAAAAAATTCAGGAAGTTTCAGAAGATGTAGCCATAGTTCCTACACCAAGATATTCTACTGTCCCTTTGACAAATCAGCTGCCTAAGCGTGGTTATCCAAGGGATTTTCAGCAGTTTATTTTTCCTTCCAGAATTCCCTAAGCTTGAAGTGAAAAGAGAAGATCTCTAGCACCTGCGAGCGAACAAGAAATACAGGACAATGAAAAAGAGGAGGAGTATTTTTTGTGCTCCCTTGTTGACTTGAGTTCTTAAAAGTGAAAACATATTGCTTTTTGAAGACAAAAATCAATAGGTTATACGTATTTACAGATTATGAAATAAAAGTTTCGGCATATTGTGTAATAAAACTAAAAGTTTACATATAAAAATACTTTTGATATACTATCTCAAAGTAAACAAAAATGATTCTTTTCGTTAAATAACATTATATTGCTCAGAAAATAAAAGATAGTTCTTGTAAAAGATAGTTACGTTACTTAGGTAGTTATTGTGAAAACATTTACAGTCTTGGAAAATAGTACTCTCAAATCTGAGCGTTATTGGTAAATAATATTATGAAACTCAGATTGTAATAGGCTCAGGTTTTTTAGCTTAGTTTTGATAATCATTGCTAAATAACACATTAAAACGCTTAGAAAACAACGCGTCTAGGTTTTGAGAGTTATTGTTAAAGAATGTTATAACACACAGAACGTATACTTATGTTTGATGGTTATTGAAGATAAATAGCGTTATAATGATGATAAAACAAGAGCGTTAGATTTTATAGGTATGCTTAGATAATACGATAAGGCGCTGAAAATTATTAACTTAAAATTAACTATTGAGTTTGTTATTATTTGGCGAGCTAAAGTTCTAGATCAGTTGTAAATGATGAATAAGTCAAAAACATGCTACGTGTCTTGAACTGATATAAAAATGCTTAACGAATTTTAACAGCATCCTTGTTATATGCAGAGATCTCTGTTTTGATAACTGAATCAAATGACAAAAAATTAACTATTAACTATACTATTACTAAATTTGGCACGTAAATGTGCATAAAGACTAATTTTTTTTATATAATATATGATAAAATTTTAAAATGTATTTTATCTTGTAAGGTACCAGTACTTGTTCTTAAAAAGTCTTGTTTTTTTTTAAAGGAATTGCAACTGAATTTTTTTGAAAGGAATTATTTTGACTTAGTGATTATTTGCACAATTTTTTGCATTTCAAAGGTGTTTTTTAGCCCGTTAGTCTCAAAATAGGATTTTGCGTCGATTCACTGTTAACCAAGGAGGTCCGAATAAATGGAGTAAGCCTCCGCGTATGTACCGTGCAACGAAAATGAAGCTTTGAAACGCATTGTGTGACGTCACCACTTATCATGGCCGCTGTCATAAGCGGTTTTGTTTTGTTTGCATTCTACCAGCTTTGTCTACATGTTAGCTATACTTCACTGAACGTTTATAATTCTCCCGTTCTACTTTAAATACTTAACATAAAAGTTTTTCTACTTAATATGCAGAAAAATGCAAGGATTCAAATAACTGTTTCAAATTCAAAATCTAAGTAGATGGAAATGTGTAAATGACAACTATAACACAAATGAATACATGATAAAACCTGAAATATAACTGGTTTCAATAGTATTTTATCCAAATTATGCCTGAAAACACTTTTCTGAGCCTGTGGAAGTTGATATTTGCTTTCAGATTCACTAAAACTTTATTTAACAATATGTTTCGTAGTCTTACCCGTACGTTGTATGGCGTCCATGATAAGTTTTGACGTCACTCTGCTGACATTTCCTTGGCTTCAATTTTGTGACGTCAGGTTTACTCAAGTTCCTTGCTATAAATGACGCATCACTTTTCTAACTGTTGCGAAGGAAATATTATCGCCCTGTATTATTTTTAAATTCAATAATAAAGAATCTGCATATATGTACGCATGTATGTATGTGAAAAACGACGGTAAGTGGACATGAAATTCTGAATAACGTAGACCTCTACTTTAACATATACACCTGGAAGTAAGAATTTTAAATTTCAGATTTGTTTTATTATAGTTCGACCGCCTCATCCGCGACCTTGAGCGCAAACGCGCATGCGCCATTCAGACCGAATTATTCTAAAAATAGCGTGGACGAATAGAGACTTTTCCCCCCTCCATTCTCTCTTTGCGGAAAAGAGAATACTTTCACCTCGCAGCGAGTAATACCGACCCTTTTGGACGAGTCTATGTGTTTTGGCAGAATGCCAGCCAGGGTTGCGTTTGAGACGGTCGAACTATACTTATTTCACACTTTTTAAAATTTTAATGAAATGTTGATTAAACCAACTCAGTGATTTAAAAGGCAAAACTGCTCGAAATAAAACATATTTTTATCTCCAGCGAGTGAGAAAAATGTAAAAAAAAAAAAAAGGAAAAAATCTGAAAGATTTCAGATTTTAAATTACGTCCAAAGGCGCGTTTTTTTAACGTTTCGTGTGCTACCTTTTTTTTATTAAATATCATGTATTACGTACTCAAACCATAAAATTCAGTTCAAAATCAATATCGCAAAATCATTTTAAAATGAACATATCTTTAGAATTTCCGTAAGTCTCGTGCGCTGGAGATAAAAATGTTTTTTTTTTTCGTACAGTGTTGCCATTGCTCGCTTTGAAATCATTTAGTTTGTTAATCAGAAATTCGTTGAAATGTTACAAAACATAAAATCGATAATAAAGCAAATTTCAAATTCAAAATTAGGGCTTCCAGATGCCCATATTCGCAGTAGGATTACGTCATTCAAAATTCGATGGCTCTAGGTTTTATCACAATGCGAGAAACATGCATACATTTATACAGATTTTTCATTTTTTGAACTTTAATGCAGAGCGATAACATTTAGTGGCAACAATTTGAAAAGTGAATCGGGCATTCAGAGTGAATCGACGCAAAATCGCAAAACGAAAGTAATAGTCCTTCGGGACTAAATCCCTTTGGACTAAAAATGTAAAAAAAAAAAAAAAAATGTAACTTATTTATCTTTCAATTTTAGTCAACGAACACGGAAGAATACTTTTTACACTATTTAATGAGATTGATTTAAATAAACATGCATTGAAATCATGAGATGTCTAAATATAAATGCTCCATATTTTTATAAAAGTACACTAGCTAGACCCATTAAAATCATTACATATATTTTTTCTTTAATCTGATAACTAGTTTAGGCGGCTGAAAACAAAAGCGGTTAGTTTTCAAAGAAGCAATATAGCGAATATTAAAATATACATGTAAACCTCTAACACAATATGGGGAATCCTAGAGATAAGCGTTTTTAAATAATTTGAGATTTTTCGGTTGAATGGAATTTTATGTGGCGCAAGTGCGACGAACGTGATATTTAATAAAGTTATCACATAAAACAATTGTTAGTTATGTTACTAAGGAAGCTTACTATTGATAAGATACTCTAAGAGAAGACTGAAAAAAAAATATATGCGAACACTTAACACTGCATCGGGAATTCTGAACATATTTTATTATGCAGCTTTTAAAAAAAATTGTGATTTTGCTGTTGAACTATGTGTGGCGAAAGTGGGAAGAAAACGATGTTTACAAGCCTAAAAATGCACTAAAAAAAATGGATTAGCAGGAGGGAATACAAGAACAGACTGGTGGACTGCGAGCTCAGCCAGAGTGTCTACCTAATTAAATTGTCTGTAATTAACATAAAATGCCTTATATATATAAAAACATTTCTTAACAATACTGCAACTATAATAATCAAAATTTTGATTAAACAATCTATTTCTACTTCTAATGAGCTTCTTATAATATTAACATCAGCTTTACAATATAATAAAACCTCGCTACTTCTGTTTAACAGAGAAATATTTTAAAAAAATTATAATTCCTTTCAATATTAATTCCTAAATTATCAGTTCTTGACTTATATGAGAATAACTATTACAACGGTAACATTAAAAGATAAGCTGGATTAGGTACTAATTTCAGAAACAAATAATTGTGCTTATTATGCTAGGAAAAGTATATTTCAAACGTCGACTTTAAGGAAAATATTAAATTTTCTATAGGAAATATAAAATCATGACATTTGGTAGCAAGTAATTTAAAAGAAAAATTTATCGAATGTAAAACTGTCAGCGTTTTATATAAAGTGGATTATAGAGTGGATTAATATTATCCCAAATCATTCTTCATTTCTCTATGATTTACAATAAATTTCACTTACGTTCATTAAAGCAATACCTTTCAGAATTTTGAGTTTTATGACCCACCTTGAATCGCTGTCCACTTAAATACAGTTTTCTCTAAAAAAAAGCGAAAAACATAAAGATTCCTAATAGAAAACAAAAATAAAAAGGACGTACTGACAAATAAACTATATTACTATCAAAAATTAATTTATAACTCTACATTAATTTGTAATTACAGATAAATATGTATAAAAATAATTAAAGCGGGAAAAATCAAAATTTTCACGATTCACCGAACATTATCCTCCACATTTTGGAAACAATGTCATTAAAATAACAGCGGGAAGCATGCTTCTGAAATTCGTTTTGTAAAATACATATATAAAAGAAAATATATATAAAGGAATGTTATAATTATTTAGAACAGGGTAAAAGGACTGGTAAAATGATTCCCTTGAGAGACTATGAAATTTTAAATGGGGGTCATTGGATCAAGGGATCGATAGAGAATCGATATCCGATTGTGCATTGGTAATTTAACAATATAATGGGGATTGCATTCATTACTAAAAAATACGAATAAAATTGCTAATAATTAGTTTATTGTTTTAAAGCTCTGTCAAGCACTAAGAAAGAAATCATATAAAGTAAAATAAGGAGAAAATAAACTAAAATCATTTAATATATTTAAAAAAAAAAAAAAATCTGAAAGCTTTCAGATTTTACATTACCCTCAAAGGAGCGTTTCTTTAACGTTTTGTGGGTTACCTTATTAAATATCATGTTCTTCACACTCAAACCATAAAATTCACTTCAACAGCAATATCGCTAAATAATTTGAAATGAGCATATCTTTAGAATTTCCGATACAGTCTAGCGCGCTGAGATTTTTATTTCCGTACAGTGCTTCCATTGCTCGCTTTGAATCTTAATCAAAAATTGGTTTTAGTCAAAAATTCGCTAAAGTGTTATAAAATATGAAATCAATAGTAAAACAAATTCCAAATTCCAATTTGGGCTTCCAGATGCCCAAATTCGGGTGGAAACTCATGTTATTCAAAATTTGATGGCTCTAGGTACTGTAATATTTTATTATCTAACAAATAATTGTACTTATTTTTTTTTATATTGGAGTGGCAACGCCATATTTGTTTCGTGTAACCGTTGCTGAGCAACGGCAGAAATGTTAAAAATTATCATTCTGAAAGTTTTACGAATAGTTGATGTATGAAAAATTGATAGAGAAAGGAACTGTAATAGTAAGCTGGAGTGTAAAACTGTGACAGATATAACTGTATTTAAATTATCTATCTTCGTGAATTGAGAATAAATTTTATGTTTTACTAAGAAGCGCATCTGTTATTTCGATAAAAACTGCAAAATACGTTACAGCACCGTCGTTTTATCACAGTACGAGAAACATACATACATTTATGCAGATTCTTCATTATTTAACTTTTTTAAATATAATACAGGGCTATAATGTTTGGTGGCAACAGTCTGAAAAGTGAACCGACATTTACAGTGAACCAACGCAAAATGCCAAAACGAAATTAAAAGGGCAAATTGCCCCTTTGGACTAAAACTCAATGATATAGTTTTCAGTATAAAATTTCTTTATGCAATAAGAGGTATATACAAATGAAGGCTCAATAACACAAGAAAACACATTAAAAATAATCGGAAAATGCAAAAGTAGATAGAAAAACAAGAGAGATTTTAAACGAATTTGAGCGAACCGAGATAAAAATTAAATTAAGCAATATTAAATTGATACCAGATATTTAAAAAAGATGTGTCAGTGCGTCAATCGCAGCCATCATATTTATTGAAATCGAATTTTTGTACAGTAAGAATCTATGATTTTGTTTCTGCATTTTTTTTTTCTATTTCTAAAATTAAAAATAGTAATAATACAAAAAAGGAAATAAACATAAATCTAATAAAACCATTGTTTCAAACTTTTGTTCATTTTTAATCTGTTATCTTTAAATTAACTATGTGCAGTTATCTGTATTATGATTATGTTGACTGTTACATGTTATAGAGGAAAATGTAAGGAAATCGATAAAAAAACCATTCCTATAAAAGAGGCCAAATCAAGAAAAATGCGCGGAATCAATGATTTACAGATGCAGGTATTTAGATGTAGGTATGAAATGTAAATATAAAGTTCTCGTTATTTTTTAGCAATCTATTTTTTATACTGCAAATCTTCTTTGTTTAAAATATCGTATCTACTAAATAAATGTCGTAATAAATTTCAAGTATTGTTAAATCTCTTTGATTAATCGAGAAACCATTTTTGGCTGCTAAATTAACCCATCAGGAAGGAGCGCTGAAACACCATGTACAGCAAAGTTTTTTCATTACATTATTCATCTTTCTTTTTTCGTCAGCATTTCATTGTCTCAAAGTGGGCTCGGAAACGTCACCGAAACATCAACCTCTACCGAGCCACCGGAATGATTAATAAAGTGCATATTAACCCCTACACACGTCCTACCCCACTCTCAATTAATTTTGAAAACCCGGTACATGATAAAGCCGTGGGCCCTCTACGACTGGGCAGTGCTAAATGGAAATTTAATTTCCAAGTTTGGTCGTCATATTTCATACAGGGGAAGAGGGGATTACAAGCAGGGACAGAATCCTGCATTCCCCCGCTTCCTCGGAAAGGAACCCCGCCCAGTTCACCCTTTGCGGGATCCTTTGTGTTGTGAAGACCCAGGCGTGCCGGGCCTAAACCCCTCCTTGCCGTGTGCCCTCCGTGAAATAAATGAGAATGTTAAATTGGATTCCTGGGACCAGGCACTGGTGATGATGAAAGCAACATGGCGGTACTCAGCATGAATTCGCTGAGAGATCAAGCATGCGAAATCATTTGTCTGCATAGAATCGAAATCGGCATAAATTTCGATTAGATTCCGTAGATTAGGCCGTTTTAAGTTATTCTCCACCTGCTACGGCGTTTACATGCGAAACGTTGTCTCAAACCGAGTTGTTTAATATGAGCCCCACGCTGCCACTTAACAAATTTATGTCATCTTATTAATTAAATAAATCGAATTTCAGCAGGTAATTCGTGTATATTTGCTGAACCTATTTATTAACAGAATTATTAAAAACAGTACTTTAAAAGTTGTATAACTTATTAAATGTTTAACACGAAATCATTTGATCTGACAAGAAGAAAAAAAAATTAAAATTGCATTATCAGTAGCAGACAAAACAGCATCAGACAAAACTGTAACAAGTATCTTTTACTTATGTATATTAATAACAATTTATTAATTTTACAAGCACTTAATTATTTACAATAATAAAATATTAATAATTCGAACGTTAATGAATATTTTATTACACAAAAATTCGTATTATAATGCTTAAATTACACAATAAATGCATAGATTATGCCAATGTATTTTATTTATACATAAATAAGGGCAATGCAAGTATTTTTTTTTCTTTGTTAGGCTAGAAGGCCAAAAAACTATAAAAAAATTGGCGGAATATTATTCAGACCAAGTGATACATATTTTGAATAAACTTAAAATAAACTATAATTTGAAAATTTGTTAAGAATGCATTAAGCTAAGAAACTACACAAATACTAAAAATGCTTTTGAAGCAAATTTATTTGATTAAAATCACGTCTCCTTCCAACTAGTTAATCAATTAATTTGTTATCTGCAATTTCTTAGCAAGTATTAAATATTTTAGTGTAATAAACTGAAAACGATTTGAATATTTTTTCAAATAATGCATTTTACATTAAAACAAAACAACCTTATTTCGTCAACATTTTACAGACGTATTTTGTCATAACACGTCGTAAAGCAATGTTCTAAGATCAAAGATACATTTCCAGAACTTTATCCTCTAATATCACAAATACTTCCAATTATTTTTATTATCAAAATGTTTTCACATATATTTATTACAAAATGATTATTTATGCTCATTGGGGTTTAAAACTGTATAGATTGCAGTTACTATGAATTAATTAAATCGAAGAATTAATTCTTCATTGAGGAAAGTTAAAACACACAATAATTTAATAGTAAAGTCTCTACAAATAATTTTTTTGCAATTTGAAAGGGAAGTAAGTATGTGAAGAAAACCTTTACTACAATTGTTTGAATTGAGAAATTTATATATCATACTTCTTCATTTAGAAGATGAATCACACTCATTAATCAACGTGATTACACCAAGAAGATGATACGATATGTTACTGGAAAATTTCTGCGTCACAATTTTAAAAACAATCGAAATGGGATGTACGGGTACAGCACCGATGAATTCGTTTAAGTTGAGGTGTTGTAAATGAGCAGTGATCTTTGTTTTGTTAGAAGAAATAACCGAAAATGAATTTGAAAGTTGTTTCCTAACTTCTCGTGAATTGTACTTGGTCATAACTCAAAATCTAATATACACCAAGGATAAAATTTCCCCACGGATATTTCAAAAGATATTTGTAATCATCTTTAGCCTTATGATTAGGTTAGGTTAGGTTAGTTATTTAAATACGGCAAAGCCACAAGGGCTATCTGTCTAAGATGCGTGATGCTTTCGTGCAGGACTTTCTGAGAGAAAACAATTCTTATTCACGTTATACATGGGGAAAACTACGAAAATCAACCATATCAGCAGCCCGTTCGGCCGAACCCAAACAAGATCGAAATACCAATATTTTGAGGAACTTTATTAGGTAGTTTTCAATCCATTGTAAATGAACATTTGTGCTAAATTATTCCAAAGCTGTTATCACCAATTTCATTCTTTTCCTGTTGTCTTAGCACTAATCTTCATTGATAATCGTTGTGATCAGCTTTAAAGGAATAAATTTAGAAAGTACATTGCGTAATATTTTGTATTACATATAAAAACGTTTTGATAAATTACTTTAATAATCTATTAAAATCAAAGAACACGTAAATAAATAAAAAAATATGCAGCTTTTTCTAACAAAAATATTATTTCTTCATCTTTTGAGCTGAAATTTTACGATTCCTTGAACTTTCTTCTGGAAAGGTGCCTGCCTTTACGTAATTTTTCTGTGCTACGTAGCCCACTGAAGTATTCAAGCGAAAATCCAGCTCCAAATTTAACCTACATATTTCAGGTGAAAAACGGAAAATTTCTCTTACGTAGATAAACCATTCATGAAAATATCATATACTAAAAGGTACGGAAAAAACTAATTACAATAATAAGTAAAGGAAGCACTCACATTTCTTAACGTAGAATTATATTCCTCTGTAATGATCTGATCGGAAAGCAAAAATTAAGACGCTATTCAAGATGTGCGCGAATGCTTATATCTTCGAAAATGCGGATGTTACAATCAAATATAAATACATCATTAGATAGATGAAAGAGCACATTAGCAAACAGATACACACAAAAAAATGAAAATTGAAAATTGCACAAAGAGTATATGCATAATAACGCGTCAAAATTAGCGAAATTTTAGCTTCGCAAAGTTCTCTACTTCGACTCCCGGGTGTGTTCAGGGGTGAGAAAAGAAATGGAAAGGCATTTGATTTTACGAAACATAATTTTAATCTCAATTTGGTGACAAGTAACTATCCAAGTACACTACGCAATCTATCTATACATTTAACATTTACTGGGAATGTAACTACAGACATCTTTAATTATATAGCTTATTTCTCAAAACATCGACCAATTTTAAATATAGTCCTGTGCACTAGCGGCATTTTAAACTAAAAAAGAGAGTCTACTGACTTTTTTTAATTTAAAAGAAAATAATACTAAAAATGGGCTTGAGAACTGATCATGTGAGTGCCCCCTGTAATCTTACATCATGCAAACGAAAAAAAAAAACATTGGGGTTTTTCAAATCGTCAATATAAAATACATTAAGTTACTTTCCTTTCTAATATTATAACTTTCTTTACAATTCCTTTATAATAATAGTAATACACTCACGTTTGTGAAAATTGCAACACCAAGAAGGAATCGTCATAATTGAATGCAATTTAATACACAGTTGAGTGGTAGTGGTACAAATAAATGATTAAATGTTCAAAGCAAACAAACAAGAACAAGAGATCAGAATCAGTATTTTGTGTGGCCACCACGCGCCGCAATAAGTGCTGCTACACGA
>KK119416.1:205944-222732 GCA_000611955.2 Stegodyphus mimosarum
TGCTGTTACGCTGCACACGAGAGGCTACTGCACGATACGACAATCCAGCTTCACGAAGGCCGATGATTCTCCCTCGTTCAAACTCTGTAAGTTGTTCAAATCTCGCTCTCTTTTGTCGACGAGGCATAAGTACAGATTGAGTTAACGTTTACCACTAGCAGATAACCACCGATAACCATACACGCCTCGCTACAGCAGTCTATTTATTCGGATCCATCAGCCGTTCAGAGGGCGCTGCTCAGCATACGCATGCGCTACGGATTTGCAATTCTAATCATTTGCATATCATGCGCTACTTTGCATTTCCTGAAAATTTCAGCTCACTCGCGTAAGTCCTTCATGGTGTTGCAATTTTCACAAACGTGAGTGTATGTAGCTTATATGAAATAATCTAAACTTTTTATAAGACATTTTGTATTGATTATAGCTAGCATCCAAAAAATGTAGGCGTATAACTGCAAGCGACATCTAAAACGGTGATCACTTATCACACTACATTCACTTCGTATGCCTCAGGCCAGATGAGCTGCAGATAATTTGTATCATTTGTATGCGAATACCAGTCTTCTTTTATATTTGCCCTTTTTTTTCAGCTACCCTACAGTAGTTTCTTGCTACTGAGTGAACTCTTCTTAGAGAAAAAACGTCTAAATAGAAAATGTAGACTTTTTGCTCCCAGTGAACAACATCTATTAGTTTAAATATTTAACAAAATGATATTGCGATAAAAACATCTGTGGTTCAGTTTTGGGTAGATACGTTATTTTATGCGATAAGGGCATTTATCATGTACGAGGTTTGACTAACGTTGCTACTGCACGAAACATAAAATCTTTAATTTCCACGCGGCATGGCAAATACGCATTTTTCAAACCCATGACATCCGGCGGGGCATAAATCCTTAATTTAGATTTCCGATTAAAATTATATTTTTTTTACAAACTGAGTGATTTAAAAGCAATAAAGTTACAACAACATTTTATACCTTTATTTCCTTTCCTGAACATCTGATAGGTGTAATTTATAATAGATTGGTATATGCCCACTTCGCGTGCATTGCCTTTAAATAAGAAAAAGGAAAGCATATTTTTCTTCAATGAACAATAATAATCATTATCTATAAATAGTCATAACTGTCCTTAAGATTGATAGACCATCATTGTAAAAATTATTGTTTGAGCTACATTGCAGATATTTGTTGATTTACCACACTCTATCTAAACTTAAAGAAAAGCATTTTTTTAAATCCTTCTTCAGCCGTTTTCCGACGTAATCTATTCTACTAATGTCGGAAGTTCTTGATATCTGGACATGCTAGATAGCTGAAATAATTTCATTTTTATATTTAGCTTCTTGAAATAAATTCTTCAATGAAGTACTGCTTCTTTCATTATGTTGCCATCTTCAAAGAGTTTTTGTGGAACGACACGAAGAAGAAGCGAATATTTTTTATGCCTTCATGAAACCACCAAATCAGCTACTTCTCGTACAACTTCAAAAATTTCGTTTTGTGTTCTCTGGCACGTGTTTCAAAAAAGCTGCGGCAAGCGACTGATGATGATATTGTAAAATAATTAGACATTTCATGACAAAGGTATCGCATGTATCAACGAATGAAAGCGCAGAATTTAGTTCAGTCTGAAGCAGTCACTATGTCGTCAGTGATGATGCGAGGAATACTGAGAGCAATATTACTGCGCAGCTTCTACTGTAAAGTAGAGTACTAGCTGCGCCTGAGTGTGTGGCGTAATTGGAATTCCCTCTAAATTGAGAAGAGACTGGGTGTATAATGCGAGTCAGCTAAAAAGGTCGCAACCTACGGGTTGGCCATCCCTGCTCTACAGCATTCGTCATTTTACCTTCAAGATATACTGTACAGTTTGTATTAAGGGCAAATTAAAGAAAATTGAATGAAAAATTCAGCTTATAGTATAATACTTTCTCAAGGAAAAAATTATTCTTCAAAAAAAAAAAATAACAATTAGCTTTAAAATAAAAATTTAAAGAAAAATATTAATTTTATAAATATAAAAACAAATAAAATAAAGAGAATTTTAAAGCTCTATAAAATCTCCTTATTTAGGCTCTAGTTTAATATTTGAATATGCCTGGTGGTGTAAGACTTTATTAGTAGGAATTTAAAAAAAAATTCACAAAATCATACCCTTAAAACAATGGAGGAATTCTATTGCCGCAGGAAAAAGTTCAGATTTGCAAAGGATTTGATGAACTTAAAATGGCAATAGAAAAATAATGGAAATTTTGGTTTGATGTTTTTAACTGCATTTTTGTTTTAGTCTATGTTGGAAGCTATATCTAATCTTCGTTAACCATGAAGCCGATTATTACAGACCAGGAGGGTTGCAGTACATTCATATATTACATTACGCTTAAAACAAACGGTTTAAAAGAAAAATGTCATGCTGCAAAGAAAGCACTTTCTATCATACTATTCCGTTCTAAATTAATGTCACGGTGAGAGCTGTACTCTTCAATAAAGACGTAACTTCGTTACTTAAGACGTAGGTATGCAGTGTTTTAGATAGGGTGGATTGTAATAATGCTCTGCATAAATGAAATAATAAAAATTTAATATTTTACCAGTATAAGAAGTTCGCATAATAGAGATAACAATACCTTCAGTAAGAAGTTTAGAATAGCAGTTTTTGAAAGAGGAAAGAATTTCGTTTTAACATTCGGAAGTATCGTAATATTTTTCTGTAAGTATTTACAAAAAAAAAATGAATGGATTATTTGTTTCTTTTTAATAGTGTGAAAATCTGTATTAATATAGCTTACAACAGTTTTCAAAATTTACGGCAAAGTTAATTCCTAAGAAATCATATATAAGTATAAATTTTTAAAACGAAAATTTAATACACAGATTTGGTTACCTACTTGAAAAAGGCTTACAGACATAAGCCACGGTAGATTTGGCATTGGTCTGATAATATAGGATTAGAGTTAAAAAGTTCAGAGCATCTAGTTTTTCAAGATATCAAAATACAGGATATCATGCAGTGCATGTTTCATTTTGATGTATATATATCTAATACAGGGTGAGTCTAAATTGTTTTTCAAAATAAGAGGGGTTACAATACCTATCCAGACGAGCAATAAATACCAGGGAACATAGGGTAGCACTCCACTCTGAGAGGCAGAAAGTAGTAAAATTAGAATTCCAACATGATCTTACAACAGTGTTGAGAAAGTGAATGAACGATACCAGTAGTTGCACATTCTGATTTATTTATTCATCAGAGAAAAACTCACAGCAGGTGCTTAAAGTGGCTGCCACGCGTCTTGTTGCATAGTTCACACCGGCTAATGAATGACTGGCGTCCCCTCTACGATTTTGGTGTTGTGTTAATTTTGTCTGCGGCAACAGCAATTCTCGCTGTTACATCGTGAATCGAGTCCACATGCCTCTCGTGCTCTCGTACACTAAAAATTTCATATGCCCCCAGAAGAGTAATAAATGTGGTTGATGTCCCGTGAGAGAGGAGGCCAAGTTACAGATCCGCCACGTCTGATCCATCGTGCACATTATTCTACTTCTCAGAGTGGAATGTGAACGTATATTTCATGGTAATTATTGCTTATCTGTATGGATACTCTTTCCCCTCTTATTTTGTAAAGATAATTTAGACTCACAGTACATATATGTATGGAATGCCTTTAAATATGAAAGCAGGGATTGGGAATATATGGCCATGTGCACATTTTATAATGCACATCCTTATTTTGTGAGTATAAAATGCCTCAGCTATTCTTAGTCAAGGTACAAGAACTATTATCTGATACGTAAGTTCTAAGTCAGAGTACAAGAATTGTTATCCCATATATTATAACACACTTTGATGTTATTTTATCTAACCATCTTATTTCGAATATTTCTGAAACTAGTTTTCAGTATTGACTGTAAATCGCATTTTCAAGCAAAATAAAGCACAAAATTTTTAACCAGAAAAAGAGAAAAGAATGTCGTCACCCTTCTTATATTTCTTTCTATTACCTAAATTTCTCTGTGCAATGCTGCGAAATAAAATGGAGGAAGAAATGGTTCCTTTTCCTTTTTTGTCGGTCTAAAATCGTATAGTTTCACTTTTCAGGAAAGATGGGGACCAAAAGCTGCAGCAGACGAGAAATTGCCAACCGCAAACGTAGCCATCCCCGATTCTCCACTATCCTTCTTCGTCTTTCCATTTCACGCGTCAAATTCTGGCGAAGATAAGAACGGAACTGACGCTTTTCCACGATCCGCAGGTGTTAGGAAATTTTTTTCCTGCCTGAAGAGGCAGACCCCAGGGAATCCAGAAAGAAGATCCCTGGAAAATCCCCCTGAGGTACCGGGTAAGCAGATGATTTGTCAAGTGCATTAGAGGGGAAACTTGGAAGACCTCTCCTAAAAATTGCAAACGGAATAGCAGTAGACATAAGGGTTAACTTGTTCTACGTTGACATAGGTCAGAATATGGCATCTAAGTATTCACTGAAGGACTGAATTCTTTTCTATTGATAAGTAGATTTTCTATGCAACACTTTTTAACGGATTTGAATCCATTATAGCGTGTTATTTGATGGAGATTAATAGTTGCTATTACCCATCATTTGGTGAATTTGTAGTTATGCAAATATTCCAACCCAGTTGAAAAGCTCAAAATAACTCCTCACAATGTACGTGCTTTCGACAATAATATAAATATATTAATGGCGGTGGTAGGTGACCGGGTGATTAAAGCATAGGAAATGTGGCTGTTTATTGCGACTGCATTAAAGTAATGCAGTAGTAAGAAACTAATGAAACTAATAGGAACCGCCCTTCATCGGTATAGTGGTTAGCACTGCTGGACGCTGCATCGTTGAACCTGGGTTCGAATCTTAGAGAAGGCTTCGATGTTTGTAAATGTATAACGTCCATTTGGTATGAGGCAGTTTAAAATCCCGGAGAGCCAAAAGTCTTGTCAAGAGGATTGGTGATAGGAAAGAAGAATGGGACCCCCAGAATGTTCTGTACCAAAATTAAGATAGGAATTCCTAGTTCTATCATGTATAAAATCGGTTGCCATCTTTGGTAACGTACTTAGTGACGACACGGTAAAATGACCGATTAATATTGATCATCCAGACGAATGCAATGAGCTGCAAGTGTTTGACGATTTGAAACTACAATATTAACGTTTTAGTCAAAAATGAAACTTATTTTAAATTAAAAAAAATTAAACCATTTAAAATTCATTTACGCATGTCCGAAGTTATTTTTAGCAATAGATTAAATTGTACTGAATTGAACTGGTTATGAAAATTCTGAGTAATTCACATGAACCATGTAAAGACAAAGCTTATACTGATCTAGTTACGGAAGACCATGGACATTTGAAAAGATGTAAAGGATGCGATAGCACTCTTAAATTGTTATAAAAATTAGCTGCTAATAGCTTTATTTAGAAAATTACTTTGAATGCAAAATTTTAAAATTCTTCTCTCACAGCTGAAGTTTTGTACATGGAATGAATTGGTTGAACTGAAAATTAAACAATATATTCTACACTGAGGTTTTTGAACTGGATATAGACGTATACTTTTCGTAGAATTCAGAAATTCAAATGAAACAAAGAAACGATGTCGCTTATTAGCTAATCCAACGTAAACAAATCATACTTCTCCTTCATATTTGGCCAAAAAAAATCATACAAAAACGAAACGTTATTGCTTGAAGAAAATATTAAAATATAAATTATTTCTCAACTAACCCGTTGATGAAACAAATTGCGCATGATTAATAATTATTTAATTTGCAGGCATAAAAATCTCATTATTTAAACTTTAAGCGCAACAATCTCCAAAATTTATAACTTTTTACCTCATGTGTTTCAGGTTACCCCAATCGAGTAAGTAGTTAGTAACTCTGACTAATGTACTGAAGGGCCCGGCTTCGAATGCCGGAGAAAGCATGAATGCTTGTATAGTATCTATGCGGTATGGGGCCACTTAAAGTGTGCGGCCAGCCAAAAAGGCCTCTCGAGAGGTTGATCGTAGAGGAATAGGCGGTAGGAGATCCGCAGACGTGTCCTCCCGGGGTGTCCACCATCAAAATTGGGGGTGGAATTCAGCAAAGTCATACTGTCACTTGTATGATGCCCAAGGCTCTTGCCAACGGCAGGTGCAAGCGTGATTCCTTGCCACGATGAAATTTGGGGGCTTGCTCTGATTTCAGATAAGAGAGATTAGTTAAAATAACAATCAAATTTTTTAAGAATTTTCATGAACTCAAACTGATATTCGGTACTGCAGCTTTTCCAATTAGAAAAATGTTTCTAGTACTAAATTTTAAATATTGGTTTCTGATAAAGAGTAAGGCTATCTTTGTGGTATATATTTCAGGTCAATAAACATACAAGCATTAATGTGAATGATAAAATTTTCCTCTATATAGGAATTTTGATTAACGAAAAGCTTTGGAAATTAAGTTAAATTTCAGTAAACACTTTAATATAATGCATCCACATACATTTCTGTCATAAATAAAATTCTCTTATTCTGGGTTAATCGTACACTAAAAGCTCCCTGAAACTCGTTCTCTGTCTCCGCCTTGCATAAAGCCACTAATAGTCAGGCTTTAGCGGAAAGTAACACAGTTACCATGATTAACTGCCTCATAATAAGAGAGCCTTCCCTTAATAGCGACCTCTACTCAACTGGTTATTCCCTTCTTTAGGGCCTAATAGTGCATGGCACGCGATAGTGCGAGAGCAAGCTTAGGGTAAATGAAAGTGGTCTAAATCTATGTACTCCTTATTATATAAGTGAAAATAAAGGGAAATATCTAGTGAATGGAGAAGCCTGCTTTCTAAAGCATGAGATGAGTGAAAGAATATATCAAACCAGTAGCAAGTGATTTTGTATGGATGATGTCAGTGTTCCAACGTAATATACGGCGTTTATTTTATTCAGAAAATTTCTTACCTTGTTTTCATACTTTACTTGTTTCGAGCTACAGAGATTTGAGAGTATGAAGAATGAACTGTAATTTAAAAAATATAATGCGGACACTATGAAATGACAGACTATGAAATTATAAACAATTTTTGTTGCATTTCATTTAAATTTATTTTATTGAAATACTTTAACATATTCCTCAAGACACGTGCGAATAGCATAAAAAACTGCAAATTTTGAAATTAAATATCCCGGCCATTTTTTATTATACGGCAGTCAATTTTCTTCTAATTTTATTTTTCCATAAGGAGTGTAAACTTCCCCAATATAAGAATAGGAACCGGGAGACCGCATTAAAAGCTAGATTTTGTTATTTAACGAAAATTACTCTTTTTTAAAAATTTGATATTACCAAAACATGAATATTTTCGCTATTTAAAATACATCTGTATTTGAAAGTGTATCACTACAACCAACGATTGAGAAATTAAAGACCGGGTAAGGACTTTTAAGTCGGATAAAGGAACATGAATGAGGATATATATATATATATATATATATATATATATACTTTTGATGCTGCTCATTGCAATAAAATAGAGATATACCTAAAACTTGATGTTATAGCAGTTCCATACACAAAGTGTTAAAGTTCTACTGCTAATCGTATTTGAATTATGAGAAATAAATGCGTTCATACGTACAAACGTACGCATGAACGCATTTATATCCGTTTATTAAGTGTCGTTAACGTTTTCATGTACAGCATGCAATCAATTTTTTGGATGTCGATTTTTTAGTTATGACGAAAGTCAGTTACATAATATGTCAGTATGGGATTTGAGAAACACATGTGCATGTACGGTGTTATCGTAATGCGATGAATTTTAGGTACATTATTCTTTACCACGATATTTTCGACGATGATGTTTTTAAACTGCGATGTTTTCTCTTTGCTTTCTTTCCTCCCCCGATGGTTTGTACCATAACGATTTCGCCTCGCGCTATTTTCTTCACGACATATCGACCGCGATGTTTTCGGCTTTATCCCCAAACAGTACAATTCTTAAATTGCTCGTTAATGGAAGATACATGCGAAAAGTCGTTTAAACATTAACTAAAAAAGTCTAAATTAAATTTTAAAAACTTCCCTTCATCAAGTCGCATTGACATTGTCAAACAGTATGTGTGCAAAATTTGAACTCGATAGTTATCAGGAAGTAGGATAAAAATCCATGACTAAATTTCACTGAGAGTGAAACGCATGAGTGGCTCGGACCGTAGTTCGAATCTCCAAGAATGAGCTGGCTACATGCATGTTTTTTGTGTTTTTTCCCATGTGTAACGTATATATGAATCAGCTTCCCTTAAAACATCCATCACGAAGACATCCTTCCCCTTAGACAGCTAGCATTCGAGTGCTTTAACATAATTAAATAATAAACCGTAAACGAAAACGGAAGTCCATTGTTAAACTAATATAAGCTTACAAAAACATATGAGCATATGAGAATGTTTAACACATGCTGTCTGAAACTTGATAGATTTATTTTTTTAAGAAAACTGGTGGTTTTTGCTCAGGCAGTGACTGTTGGAACCATTTAAACGTTTGGCGATAAGAAGCGCAGATTTGTTTGATTGTCTCTCATAAAATACCCTCTTTTTTTCTTCATACCTTTACTGCAAAATCAGACAGTTTCTATGTTTTTGTTAACAGGTCGATTAACTTACAAGTTAAAGGAGCTTTCTGTTCCTCTTAACTATCGCTACTTTCAATGTCGGCTGGTGTTTCAAAATTTTTTAAATCGTCTTTTCTCATTTCTCGACTAATTCAGTGACTTTTCATATCTGAGAGTTTTGTCAACTTTGGCTTCATTTCAATAGACGGAAATCTTTTAAAACGTTTGACAGTTTCTGATTACAGCTCATACTTGCAAGCATACAAAGTTGATGAATTCACATTTTCCAATGCGAGTTTAATCATTTCTGTACAGTTCCTTTTGTTGAACTGTAATGTAATGTAAATTAAAATGTAATGCAACATTATTATATTTATACAGTTATATATTTTTATATATTAATGTTAAGAAGTTTATTGTTGTTTAGTTAATATAAATACACAGACATGATTATAAATAAGACATGAATTTAGCAAAGAAATTTATATGCAGGAATTTAAGAAAATATTGCTCCTAGCTTAATCGAAAACCATAACGCAGAAATTTTGTTCCAATGCTTAAAGATACAAATAAATAAAATTGGCGATTACTACATTTTATAATGAAGTTTTCTAACTGAAACATTAAGAAATATTATTCATCATTAACTTCGGATATGTATTAAAAGTTGGAAGACTTGTCGATAAGTTTAGAAAAATGTATGCAATTTATGCTTTTTAAACACACCGAAAGTTCATTAAGATTTTACTATCAATAACTGCATTTTTATGATATTCGGTGTTACTTTGTTTTCTTTTGATAACCAAAAGCTAGCTCCCGTTGCCATACGTTGGAAATCAATACTTCCTCAGATGTGAGACTGAATAAAATAAAATCGGAAATTTGGAATCGTTAATTATTTAACTGGTTTAATCCTTTATATATGCATAATCAAACCATACTAAGAAGAAATACCAAACATTTAATTTAATGAAAAGGTACCGAACTGCTAATTAGAATAATCAATTACAGCATTCGATGTTGGTTATGGTAGGTCTGCTTTTTTATTTCACTCTTGTCAGAACTACTTTATATTAGTTCATTTTCTCAATCGCTCATGAAATTAATTACAAATATTTGTACTTTGAAGTATGACATCTTTCGTTTGTCATAATCTAAATGAATTTTCAAAGCATTCTAGTTAATGTTGACGATGCCCTGTTTTAGTAAATTTTTTTCGGGGGGGATAATATCATAGTAGCCTTTCAAACGGTATTTAGAGGGTGTCAGGATAAGCGTAGTTTCTTTAATACTGTTCTAATTTTCAAAGCTTCTATAAACGTTAGAACTGTTTTTGCATGCGTAGGCTGTAGCATGTTACTTTAAAAAAGGCACTTCGAGGTCAATAACCATCCCCGACAACGCTTGGTGCTTGTCGTCGTCAAGATGCAGAGGAAATTAAAGGCTTTTAACAAATTAGAGGATTCGAGAATCTCCTACAGGAATCATTAGCATAGTTACGAGGCAAGTCAGAAGAGGTGAAATAACCTTGAAGTGCCTATTCCATATTGGCAGATTATAATGAAAGTTATGATTCATTATCGTGGTTGTTATGGTAAAAACTGTCCACGTAGAAAAAAGAAGAAAAACTGAAAAGAAATTCTGGAATTCACGTTTTTAAAACACTTTTCAATTTTGAATGAAGTTCTATGGTTTGTTTGCGATAGTATCGGACAAAAAATGTCCGTATCAGAACCTCAAACAGAAGTCGGAATATCTCTATAGCGTTCGTTAATTAGTTACACCTTACAGAAAGAATTTAATACAGTTTGAACGAGAGTTCTAATGAATGAAATAAATAAACTTCTCTAAACTCCTTACCTTACCAGCAAAATTTTGGGTATATGGAGATTAAATACTTTTAAAAAGCAACTGAAAATTAACCATTGAATGCTTCTTTCTTCAGCAACGCAGCCGCTTATATTCAAAGCGAGTAATGCAAATTTCGCAAACGTGTGGCTAGATTACCTGTCAAAAATCTCAGTAGTAGTCATAGAAAATGAAGTTAATAAATTCGTCTTCGTATTTCAAAGACTTTCGATCAAGAAATAAAGATTATAACATGTTTTAGTAAAATGAAGTCTTTGTTAAATGGAATTTTTCCTCTAAGGATATGGTACTGAATTTAGATTTAATTTCAACAAAATCCTGACATCAATAATTTTGGAACCTTATTCGTAAAGTTTTGTGACTTAATTAAAGGCACTATTTAACGAAATTATCACTTCAAATGTGAGTATTTCTGAAAGTAAAGCTTGTAGCCCAATTTTCTGAATGTATTATAAAAGCGTATCAGGGCAAAACACTTAATGGCAAACGTTACTGGTTAATTTCATCAAAAATGTATTTGTTATTGCACTAATCTGCTAGTGCAAGATACCTGAATCATGAAAATGATAATCAATATGTATATTTCTGTAACAGTCTTAAATTAAAAAAACTCATTATTATAATTTTTCAGTGTACAAAATCATGATTACAGTTTTTCAGTTTATTTTATATATCGCGTACATTTTTTAACGGATATGAAAAATACCACTTAAGTGACGAACCAACATGCGATTTCACTAATTAACTGTATCCAGTAATTCATTAACAAATTAATTATTGTGCACAATGGCGTGCCTACACGGTGTATTTCTTAAATATTTATCCTAAATTTCTACTTGAGCTAAAAATTTCCCTTAAATGAACTACATTATTTAACGAAGAAACAATACTCCAAAATTTCATTATTAGGCTAGTTATAAATAACAACAGACAACTTAACGCTTGTTGGTAAATTAATTTCTGATTTAATCGAATTATTTCTTTCATAATTGTGTCTGAAATCTGTGCTTTCATGTTACAGTATTAAAATATACACAGTCCAGTCACATTAATGTGACCATCTGTCAAAAGCCAGAATAACCACCTTTCGCAGAGCGGACTGCTGCGAGACGTGCAGGAAGAGAGTCACATAGGTCCCTGAAGGTGTTCTCTGGGATGTTGAGCCATGCCGACTCTAATGCCGTGGCCAGCTGCGCTAGATCACGCGGTTGAGGATCCATGGCGCGAACAACTCGATCGAGATGGTCCCACAGATGCTCGATTGGGTTTAAGTCAGGTGAGTTTGCTGGCCAGGGGAGGACTGTAAACTCATCCTGGTGCTCTTCGAACCACGCACGTACACTGGCAGCTGTATGGCACCTCGCATTGTCCTGCTGGAAGATGCCATCATCCTGAGGAAAAACAATGCGCATGTAGGGGTGAACATGGTCCGCAAGGACAGATGCGTACTTGTATTGATCCATTGTGCCTTCCACAATGATCAGTGAACCTAGAGAATGCCAGGAAAACATTCCCCAGACCATAATGCTCCCGCCTCCAGCTTGGACCGTTCCGGCAATGGTTGCAGGGTGGTTCCTTTCAGAGGTTTCACGCCTTATACGCCAACGTCCATCTGTCCGATGGAGCATAAAACGCGATTCATCCGAAAACGCAACCTGTCGCCACTCAGTGGACGTCCAGCTGCTGTACTGGCGTGCAAATTCTAGCCTTCGCCGTCGATGAACAGCAGTCAGCATAGGTGCACGAACCAGGCGTCTGCTTCGGAGGCCCAGACGCAGCAATGTTCGCTGAATAGTACTTTGGGAGACACTTTTGGTAGCCCCTTGGTTCATTTTGGTGGTCAGTTGCTCAACGGTAGCCCGTCTATCTGCCCGAACGCATCTCCGCAACCGTCGTTCGCCTCTGTCATCTATGGCCCGTGGTGCACCACATTTGCCACGTCGCTGATTTTGGACAGTCCCATTTTGCCATGCACGGTACACTTTTACCACGGCGGCACGCGAACAGTTCACAAACTCAGCCGTTTCGGAAATGCTTCCACCCTTGGCCCGAAAGCCAATGATCATGCCCTTTTGGAAGTCGGATAAATCGCTTCGTTTCTGCATTACGCCAACGATTGAAATGTTTTCCGAAGCCCTCACACACCCTTTATATACGCTCAACTGCACTGTGCTGCCACCTGCCTTCTGTGATTGGTTATTTAACTCTGACATGGAAAGTACGTGGTGGTCACATTAATGTGACTGGACTGTGTATAAAGAAATATTGATCTACATACTATACCTTTAATTCGCATGTTACTGCAGTAATAATATTTACTGAATTTCAGCAGTACAAGAAAGCGATTTCTACCTTAAACAGCTATACATTGCTTACATTTTTTCCGCTTCTGTTAATTATATGTACATAAAATTCTACTTGTCTATTTATATTTCTCTTCCTCTGCAAATTTATGACAATATTCTTAACATTTTTACAATACAGTATAACGAATTTAATGATTCTACACAGACTACCTTAGAAAGAAATGTTAAAGACAAATAAGGAGTATATGATGACTTTAAACTTACCAAGGAATTCATCGTGACATTTAAAGTAGACCTGTTGCTTCATAATATCTTCGACAAGAGAAATTATTAAAGCAATGTGTTGTAAATGTGAAACTTTGCCGCTGTAGTGAAACCGTCACTGTGCGCTATTGCTTTTATTATTAGATATCCCTCCAGTTAGAAAAATCTGGGTACATGAGCATTTCAGGTATATTCTTACGTATAATATCAAAAGGAAGGAATTTGTACAGGAAAACATTTGGAATATTTTTTTAGTTTATAATTTCGCATGGTTTGCTAAGAGGTATTCTCTTTTCTTCCAATATGCCTTCGTGGTGTAACGGTAGCACACTCGGCGTGTATTTGAGAAGTTCAGGTTCCAGTCCTGGACGGAGCACTGCAAACTTTTCACATTTCCTGCTTCAAAATAACTTAATGATTCTACAGTGGCGCCCGAAATAAAAGGTGTTAAACAATAATTCGTCATCACCATAACTTAGCGATTGGATCCTCTAATCCCCAGTCGCTCTTTAAAAGGTATTGTAGTATTTTTCCCGTCTTTCCGAATGCCTTTGTGCATACTCGACGCATATTCGATAGGTCCAGGTTCGAATCTCGACGAGGGCATTGCTCATTTTTACATCCCCAGCTTAAAAAAAAAGGGAGGAAACTAATGACTTTACACCCTTGCATTATATGTTATTTCGCTAGCTTTCAAACAGCAAAACGAACCGAGTTATCGAACAATATTATCCAAGCAATATGAATTACTCATTCAGTGTATGGTTAGCAGTACCTTATAATTAAAATTCAAACAAATTTTATTCAATACTCAATACTAAAAGCAACTTATTGCATCTTTTACATAGTTTATATAATACATTTAAATTAGTCGTTTCCTTCTGCATGAAGTAAGTAATCTATAATATATTTTATGATATATTTGTCATTACACTTTATATTAAATACTCGGAAACCATTGATTCTCTAACGAATCGAATAATGCTTTAAAGTAAAAATGGCCAACCAACATACTTATGTTCTCTCAAGTTGAACCCTTGTTTTCAATCCCCATAATTTTACACTAATATTTCTTTATGTGTTAATATTTATGCTAAGTTGTCGAGAGCACGGACAGAGTTAAATGTTTTCGACTGCTGAATGTTGATGTTAAATCGTCTAGGGCAAGGAGAGCATAGAAATGTTTTAGTCTTCAATGATCTCTGTCAGATTGCTTTTGACTATTACTCTCGTTTTCGAAAACATTACTTGCCAATATAAACATAGATGAGCTGAGTGCACATTTTTGCTCTTCGTCCTTATTTTTTTCTGTTGCTTTTTGTTCTTTATTCACCTTTCTGAATCATATTAACCAAGAGTTTGTTCTCACCCCTAACCGTGGAAGTGATAACTGAAGTAACAGTAAATAATAACTAAAGCAAACCTAAACTAAGGCAAAAACTAGAACTGAAGTGCGCACTCATGACTTAAAGCGCATTCATTACATTATATCTTAAAATGAACATAAAAAATGTTCTCAGAATTCAAACCATAAAATTAGGTCATAATAATAAGGTTCGTAACATCCTATTGGCTTATCCTTTTATAACTAGAATATTAAAATCCACAATGTCAAACTTATAAAAATAATATCTTACCTCTTTTCCAATATAAGAATCCTGAAACTTAGGACTTCAGTTTAAATTACTTTCCAAATCGTTGCAATCCACTGTTTCAAAACAAAGAATAGTAAAATTAAACATTTGAATGTTTTCCAGTGTTTTCAAATACATTTTTTTTGAGGTAGTATTTTTACGTGTTTACGGTTCGTGTAATCTTTGTAATAAAACAGCAAGAAAATAACATCAAAACAATTAGTTCAACATTTTATAATTTTTTGACAACTCCAAGCAGTAGTAAATTTTATTTGCAGTAATATTAAGAATCATCCGAACATCTTCAGATATTTACAATAAATGTTATTGCGAAAGTGTAAAAACGTAAGGCAATACTGTAAACATAACGCAATCAACTAAGAGCATCCACGCTACCCACAGTTTTTTTCTCTTGGTCTTTTTTAACATAAGATCACTGAACATAAATCGAAGAAATTAAAAGACAATACACGAAAAAACCTCTGTTGTTTTACTCTCCCCCCCCCAAGAAAAAAAAGAAAATATAAAGAAAAAACATTGTTTTCCTCAATCAAATATCTCTGAATTAACGTGTGGTTTAATTTTGGAAATAATCCTAATATTGAACTCTATGTCATCAATCATTATGTGTATATAATGAAGGTTATTAAATCCTATGATTCACATACAAATGATTTATCAACATATGGTAAATATCTTTATATATAGAAATTATAGAAATTTAATGCATATATTTCCCCCTATATCATATGAAGATTTGACATAAGATACTTTATACTGCATTACGCTTTACAGGACTTCCAAGTTATAAAATTATTTTACTACTTTACACACAGTAGCTTTGTATTACTTCAGTGCGTTGTTTTCTTTTGTTGATTTTATTATATTATTTTTTTTCTTAAGAACATAATAAAACGTATTTCAAATTCATTGAAATGCTGATTCCAAACCGTGCGCTGCATTAAACAGCAATCACCCTATATCATCACTGACAGTACTAACTTCAAAATTAACTAGTAAGGTGAATTTAATTTGTTTTTTTTTAATAAATAAAATGCGGATATTATGAACATCTGCATATGCACGTCTTTACACATTTATTACAAAAGCCTTTACGCATGCAGAAAACTGACAATTTAACGTCAGCGTATGAGAAACGATGGAGCATTTCCTACAAGGAATATTCTGAAACGCCATCATAACGATTGTTGTTGTTGTTGTTGTCGTGTCCATGACCACATGGAAGAATGATTGCCAAAGAGAGCCTACTCCGAAGAGAGCTTGGACTTATATTTTCCACCCCCAATTTTGAGGGACAGCACTCCGGGGGAAATCCAGGGGTCTCCCACCCCTCTCCTCACCCACCTATCCACACAAAAGGACTTTCGGCTCGCCGCATATTTAAAGTGCCGCCATGCGCACCGACACTATACATTTACAAACATCCATGCCTTCTCCGGGATTCGAAGCCGAGCCCTTCGGCAGGGCAGTCAGCGACGCTAACCACTATACCGGTTGGGCGGCATCATAACGATTAGATTACGAAATAGCACAGTGCTACTTACACTATCAGACTGTATATGCATTTATTTATTTACATCCCTATTAAGTTAATATTTTCCTCATATAATTAAAAACTGAATAAGTAAAATTATATTCTCTTCCATTCTAAATTTAGAATTATTCATTCTAGAACACAGTTTGTCATACATGAAATGTCATTGATACCAACACACAGAATTACACAAAAAATATAAAAAAATTTTACAGAAAAAAAAAAAAAAAAGAAATGCTCAAAATTGCTTCCATAACTGCACGGCTTTTAACGTTTTATTCTGATCTTTATTATTCCGATGCATAATTTTTTTTTCGTTTTTTGCGCTTCCCTTAAACTGGTGCCTATCACGGCGGTCAAACTAGACACATTAATTAGGTACTGTTGTGAGGTTAATATTGAAATGGATGGTAAACGTTTCCAATAATTTAGCTTGGCGTTACTGAAGCATACTGTTATATTTTATTATAATTTAAAACTTTCATTTATTAACATTTGAATAATACAAATTTCAAATGTTTGATTATCTTATTATAAAAACT
>KK119416.1:222820-251628 GCA_000611955.2 Stegodyphus mimosarum
TAATAATAATAATATTAAAAAAAAAACATTTGTTCTCAGTGTTTAAGAGCTGCTCTTAAATACCATTTAGGAAGTTAGTTTTATTAAAAGTCGTTTAATCTTTCATTTCAATAAAGTCTTTAATCGAAATTAAATTATAAAACTTGTTTTATGATAGATATGCATAAATCATAGACATCATAAGAACCTGGCAAGTTAATCTTCAAGATGCTTTCTCAGTTATCTTGCATTATATCTGCAAGCACTTATTTTTATAAAATACATGTAATTTTTCTTACTTGTATAGGTAAATTTTTATTTTAAAGAGCGTTCTTTTTCCAGATATGCAACTAAAAAGTTTATTTATATGCATAGGAGGTCCTGTTTTGAATTTGAGACATAATCTGAAGTCTCAGAAATTCACAGAAAAAAGACAGTATGCTATTAAAACGAACCTAACTTCTGATAAAGATACATTTCGAGCCATGCAGGATGGATTTCTTCCAGCTTACATAAATAGTTATGCATGAATATGAAGAGAAATATTCTAGTCACGCTTAAGTATAATGATATTCATAATATGAAAGTTAATGTTTGAAACAACTGATGGAAACACATTTATTGTTCCTGCTTCCAATGTCTGGTGAACATGATATGGGTCATCAGCATTTATTCAATACTATTTACGACTGATGAGAACTGACTTAAACTATTCTTCCTTTACGGTGAATTACTAAGCATCGCAAGCAGAGAAATGATGTATACTTATGTCCGTTTGTCACGTATCTTAGCTAATGGTCTATGTTAACAGTTCTTGCATTCGCTGAGTCAAGTCTTGCGCAAAGCTCAAAGTGCTTTTGTTTTTTCGTGCCTCGTTCAAGGACTGTTGAAGCAAGACGAAGTGATGACATGCGGGTTCTACGTAATTAGAAGAACGTGGGGAACTGCGATTAGAGGAAAAAAGAAATCTACTTGACTTTTACGTGGTTGGTTAGGAATTCAGTTATGGGAAATTGACCAAGTTGGAGTAAACGCGGTGTAGAAAATTAAAGACGATTAGATTCAATGAAAAACTTCTTTTACGAGAATGTGGTCCATAAAAATGTGATATCTTATTCTCATTAATGTTTATTTCTTAACACAGTAGTGAATTAAGTCACAACTACTTATATGCATATTATGATTTCGGATATCTGATATTACAGAGTGTATTTTGCACTACGTAATATTCGAACGTGCAGCTGGAGCATATTTTTTTTATTCTAAATAATTATTATTGTAAATTTAGTTAATCAATGTGTTTTAAACTGTGTTTCACAAGTCAACATAAAAATTAGAAAGAATTTTGTAATATAGTGTGGACCGCAATACTAAGCCACTAAAATAATTAATGCACATGATATTTTTCAGTTCTTTAAACTGGGCTACTAAAAACAATACGATGTATATTTCAATGTAAAACTACAAAAAAATAATGATGTTCTTTCATTTTTCATGCAAAATATACACAGTTTTTAATCTTGTTTTGAATGATTCTTTAACAGAAGGGTAGGTGTCCATTTAAATGTGTCAGTTGTATATATTCTCTGAGTTCACTAAGGCTTTTTAATAAGAAATGGAGTAATCTTATTAGTTTGCCTGTATTTCCAGGTCTATGTTCGTCACTATCCACAGGAATGGTTTGCTTTGGTTGATTAGGCAAAGCACACACGGGCTATATGCAAAGGGAAGGAATGCTTCCGTGAAGGACTTTTTAAGGGAAACCTCTTCTATTCACCAGAGTGTAATGAATCGCAGGGTTCTTGACTTTAGAAAGGGATAGCTTTTGGCAGTACAGGCTGATCATTACACTTGATATATTTGTTAGGCTTTTCTTTTCTTTTCTCGTCAAAATGTAATTAATGGCTTTAGCTTTGGCAAGCTGCTTTTACTCAGAGAAAAGTTAGGCAAGCCAAGGCTTATGAGAATATTATTTAATATTTGATGTTCAGTTGATGTTGTGATTATTTTTAAGTAATGAAACTGATTTCTGTTCCAGTTTTAAATTTTGATTAACCAGGTTCATGTGTTAATAAAGAAATTTCTTTCAAACCTTCAGATCTGAGCTTGTGTCGTTAAAAGGTAATACGAGAAGATAGGTCATTGATTTGACTTGTTAAGCAATTCTAGTAGTTTTACATTATTTATTAACAGCGAATAGAGGGAAAAAAGAAATAAAAGTGCACGAGGATTAGAAAAAAATTAATACATTATGACAGAGATTTTCTTGCTAATATATAATGATAACAAAAAATAAAATGAAGACATGCTTTTTTGACACAAAATGTTCTCGCAGCTTCTTCAGAAGGCAAACATACGTTAGTAACAAAATAAAAAACATTAGGAAACGAAATTTAACACATCATTAGTAGAGTCATAAGGATCGTTTTGAAACACGAGAAATGAAAAATGAGTAATGTTCAGGCCGGGACTGGAACCTCAGACCTTTCGAATACGCGCCGAGTGTAATGACCATTAAACCACGAAGGCATGCTAGGAAAGCGGGAGAAATACCTTATATACTCGCCTTTGTAAAGGGCGACTGGGGTTTAGGGGACCCATTCGCCAAATCCTGGCTCTGGAGAACCATCTTCCGCCACCTGTTTTAATTCGGGTGCCAGTGTAGAGTCATTAGGATTTTTTTGAATCTTTAGACGTGAAAAATGAGCAATGCCTTCCCCGGGACTCGAACCTTGGACCTCTCGAATACGCGCCGAGCATGCTGATCATTACACCAAGAAGACATGCTAAGTAATGATTTTTTTTCTATAAATTTTGTAGTGGAAAAGCACAGTGAAATAGAATCACTGCTTACCTAACGTTATTATGAATAGTGCGAAATATAACGTGGTTATAAGTTCTCGAATAACTATAACGTTGTAATCAGTGCACAAATGGTACGTTTGAGCGGCACATACGAAATAAAAAATAAAAATGGACTACAGTGAATCTGTTGTCTAGTTTATCCAATTTCACATGCACACTATAGTCGACATAAGATAAAAACTGACAGTGAAGCATTAAAAAGAAAGTAAAACGTAAATAAAAGCAAAAGATACAATAAATATTAAAATAAACTGAAATATAGAAGCTGTCTTTCTCGCGACATAAAATGTAAATTTTTCTCACTCCGTACTGATTCCACACGATCATTAGACATCATAAGGTAAGATGTATAGAGAAACTAAAACAGCAATAGTAGTCATCATTTAAAAATAAAATCTGACTGTACGGTTACTTGAATTATGAAGGAGGTAAAACTCTGGTCTCGGTAAGCAAATAAGTAAGAGATTACTGCACGGAAATTGAAAGAAAACCATTAGGAACCTAAATGTAATATCCAACAAAGACGAAGCCTCATAGCTGCATCTTTGCAGTCCTCATTAATTTTAGCGAGTATGATTTATTGTTGTTAAACAAATGATTATAATTAATGAGACATCAACGTTCCAGTTTCCCTTTCTCAGTCTTTCCTTCATGGAACTTGAATTAATCTTCGAATAGACACTGGGCTGACTTAATTTTCTGAAATTCACTGTAATAATAATGTTGATATAGCATTTAGCTTTCCAAAATTTTATTACAGAACTTGCTTACAGAACTGTAAACTCATGAGAATTCTCTTTATTAATTACACCCTAAAATACGTGCTTAATATATGGAGAAATACCCTTGTGATCTGCATAAAATACATTCTGTGATTAATTCTAAACATGACTGCTAAACGCTATGTAGGTAGATGCTTTTAAAATTGCATGCATAAGCCTTTGTTTGTCAATTTACGCTTCTCATTTAAAAATTCTTTAATATTACCTTATTCCCCCTTCCCCGTTTTTAACGACAGACGATATTTGCACATTTTTCGATAAAGAATTTAAAAAAAAAATTCGATAAAAATTTTTTTTTAAAAAAGCAGATGTTTTCGAATAAAAGTATTTAGTAATAACTTATTATTTAAAATGAGAAATATCGTTTGATATTTTTAATTTTTTGGTATTATTTTAGTCTTCTTTCAAAATATAACGTGTAAAGAAGCTGTACTTTGAAGGATATATTTTCGCTCTTTCCAAAGAGATATATTCCCATTCCATAATTCATAAACATTGTGAAATGCATGATATTAAAATTTCTAATTGCAAAATAAACAACACTAATAATCCGAAAAGGAGAAATCGCCAGTCATTAATTCTGCATAGAAAGAAGACCTCAAACGTATACCGAAGATGGTACGTACTGCTCCTAATGTTTCTAAAATTAAATCCTAGGTAATACAAGAAAATCCGTTGACTTAGAAAGCAATTGTAAAGTCTATAAATACATCTTTGCAAGCAAGAAATAGAATAAAAAGCCTAAAAAGCATAATGTTACGTGCGTTACGTCATACGTCACGTCATACGTTAACGTGCATTCTACAACAAAAATAAAAACCTCTATTTTTTTTTTACCGAAAATGGAAAGACATAATTTTACATACCCAGTTCCATCAACGCAAGGAGCTTGGAGTGAGAGGTTGACTGTCGCAGGATTCTCTTATAATTGTAAATTAAGAATAATAAGAGTGCAAACAATTTTTAAAATCAATTCACCGTACTATCGAGAGAAAAGTTTTACGCCCGATATTTGCAGAAGAAATTCCATTTCTTTATCTTAATCATCTTCAAAGAGTGAAACTTTATCAAGACAAAGCAGCAAGCTACACTTTGAAAAGTACCACTGCATTTCTTGAAAAAATGCAGAAAGGTGTTGCATCTATAACTTTTCAGCATATTAGTACAAAGTCCACTAACATTTCACCTATGGACTATTATACCTCTGTTCTCTTGAAAAGAGCTCTTTCTAAGCGCTAACCCACCACTATTGGAAAATAGTGGAAGAGGAATAGAAGTAAATTTTAAGAAATATCTTTCTACATTTCAAATAACGACCCAGAGTTATAATCCAAGAAAAAAGATATCAGATCGAACATTTAAAAAAATACACTTAGCATTTTAAGTACTCATTACACGGCCCCGAAACTATTCTGAAAATGTGTAAACACCCTCTGTAGCTTTATCATCTGAAAGCCGAGAGGAAAAAATCATGCGAGTAATTTAATTTCCGAAGAATGGGGTTGCTTTCTAAATATAAAAAATGAAAAGTAGGAGTAGATGAACTAGTGATAACAACCGCAACATTGTTTTTTGAGGAAACCTGCATTTCAATAAGAATACATAATAATATGAACATTACACTATCAATGGTAATTGAACCGGCGCGACTTGTCCGGCTCGATTAACTTGTAAGACCCTAGAGGCATCTCACATGAAGGAATCTTGACCGCAGTTCTGAAGCGGAACATTGGAGAGAGAAATGAAAAGGTGTGAACAATCGACTCGAATGAATGGTCGATCACATGAAAGTGGATAAGCCTAAAACGAGCCGAAACGTAAGTAATAGAAAAAAGGTTAAATCCCATGTTTATAAAGTTTCCTACATGTGAGAACATCTACCACATCCGGTAGCTAATAAAAAATCTGCACAAAATACATTTCAAATAGTAAATGTGTCAGGACTGAGTGTTCGGTGCATACTCTTGGTGAACATATTCGTGAGTTAGTTGAAGTCCTGATCTTGAACTGGGAGCTGAATGCAGCTATGTTCTGCGGTAGAATACTGTGATTAAGTTGGAAAATAACTGCACTTGAAAGGGATTTAAAATCCTCTTTTATTAAATCACAATTATTTACAACCACTTCCCAACTCGGGAGGGATACAGAAAATAGAGACCGCACTTGGGTCAGAACAATCAATAAACTAAAGCTAAATAGAAATTAAATTAGTCGTTGCTCGCAGAGCTATAACGCGATGTTGGCCTCTAAACTAAACGGTGCGTAGCAAGATTTAACTAATACTGACGCACTTGGAATTACTTCAATAAGCAATCACGTAAAAGCGCTATGTCTTAGAATTTAAATGCTAGCTAGTCAGGCAAACGTCGAATAGAATGACCGTGGTCTGAGACTAAAAGCTCTCTCACACTAAGAGCTTCCTACCTCTCGCTTAAATATAACTTGGCTCCACTTCAAATTAGCATAAAGCTGAAACGCGCGCTTATTCTAACGGGAAGTTGAAATGAGAAGAGATAGAAAAGGAAAAATTAGAATAAAACTTTGTTAGTTTAACTAAAACCTTACAAATACAGGAGAAAAGAAAACAGAAGGAATGCTAAAATGAAAATACAAATTAGCTATACTGAATAAAAGTAAAAGTAATCAAGAGAATATAATATACCAATAAACTATCCCTTAGATAGAGAAACTAAGTAGAATAGATGAAGATGGGAAATTATGCGAATATTTTTAATAGTTTCAGAACTAGCAAGCTAAGAATGACAGCAATAGGCGAAAAAATGCTGTATTTAAATATTTCACGAAATGTCTATAAAAATTGCTGTCACGATTGAAAATTGCTTCACTGCGATTTTAGATGACAAACTGAATGAAGTGGAATAAAAAAAATAGTAAATATTATAACTCCTATACAAATGTGATACTTTGCTCTTCAGGACAAATGTGTTGAAACCAAACCAAAATAGAAATGAATAAAACTGTGTACTATTGAGAAATCATGGTTTAAAGATATAAAAATCACATTAGTAAAATGTGCACAAAATAACCGATTTTACAAATACAAGAAGATTTAAATGGCAAGAGATAAAAGTAAGTTTTAACAAAACGGACACTTTTAATCATATGAAACTGTAAATAATAAAAAAAAATTATAAAAGCATTACCTACTAGCAATACTTTTAGTAATATTTTATGTATATTACATAGAAAAATGAAAACTTTAAAACTTAATGACCGACTTCAATAGAGATGAAGGTCAATTACACTTGTTATCTTGTTATTCAAAATCAAGGAAAAATCACAAAAATGACGATTGCTCAAAAATTACATGTAGAATTTAACGCATTAAACTCTCTGGCAACAGCGGACTGTCTTGCACCAGCTTGTAACATCCCGACAGCCTTCCAATGCATTTCTTCGTGGAAAAGGTGTTTTCGGTTCTTGCATTCCGCTTTAGCTATATCGGATGACACGGAACTATCGCTGCTTGCGAATTGGCGCATGAGTCCGGCATGCCCCTTTGTAAGGCGTTGTAGCTGTTACAGCCGGATTGCGTTTTATGCTTATTTTGGTTGCCTATTTGCTTTCGCCGATGCAGCCTCTACATCATATGCAAATTTTATGTTTATTTTCCTTTTTACATTCGTACCTTTTCGTTTCGCGTTTTTTTTACTATTTTTTAGCACGAGTGTACTTTGCCCACTCCTGCTTTCTATTTTATAGTAGATATACAAGATATTTTTTGTTGTGACATATAAGGAAATGCAGATTTACTGCTAATTTATTCTTATTTCTTAAAATCTTGTTAAATAATTGTTCTACAATACCTACAGATATACATTGCACTTTGTTATTTTTTCACAGTAATTTGCATTGAATAAAAAACTAAGAATTATTTTTCATAGAATTGCTTCCTTGTGAAATGTAAATGTACTTTCTTTCTTTTTCTAGTTGCAGAAATTTCGTCACGAGTTAGTAACTTTTATTTAAATAACGCTACTCTTAGGCCAAAATCATAATTTAAATATTTACTTTACAAAAACTAAATTGTTATGTCTCTACTTTTATACTAAAATTGAATAATAAACTGCTGTCATTCAAATGCGAAATTTAATTGAATATGTATAGTAATTCAAAATGCGGAATTAATATTAAGTTCGAAATAATAATATTTAAGTCCCATTTATTTTAAGATGTTTGAATATATTATGCTCAAATTTATGCAGAATGTCACCCTCACTTCCGTACGGGCATTTTGACCTCATAAACTAGCAGCTGACGAGAATGATTATTAACATACCTAGTGTCAAGAATAATTTAATGCTTCTCTTATCACAAGTTAAGTTTTAATTGGAATTGCCTCCAAAGAGACAATTCATGAATATTCGGAATTATTTATTCGAAACCTATTTGGACATTATTTAGAGTCCTTTCATTTTAATGAAGTACAAACTGGTTTATAAATATGCTCTGGAATTATTATTTGTTAAAACTGTTTTGCTGTCTTAACATTAATAGAAATATTTGTTACCACCATGAAATCTGAATTATTCCAATTACGTTCAAAATAAATTAAGCTGAGGAAGTAGTTTGCTCACGAGAAAAAAAATGCAGCTTAAGTATTAAAATTCAAAATTTAAATTAAATGGAAATTTTAAACATTGCTCAGTGGTTTACACGAAAAGAATTTTACAACAGTGTGTATTTGCGGGGCAATATATAGAAGTAAAAATTGGCTCGATACATTTCAGTGTCCTCGAGTGGAAACTGATAGCAATATAAAATGCATTATCTATAATAGAACTCAAGCATATTTTATTTGTTTAGTTTACAGAAGGGCTAAAGGATGTATTTCATAATTAAATTGATTTATCGGACAAAATACATGAATAAATAAGCATGAGAATAAAACTAGATACATTCGTGAATAAGAAAAAATTTTTGAGAATATCACTCACAAGTATAAAGAATTATCTTTGCAAATTAAACTCGTTTAGATATTCTTCGGCGTCCACTGTAATATGAAGAGAAAAAAAATTCAAGATTAATATGCATAATATTATTTTAGGAAAGACGTCGATTTGCACATAGGGACAATACATAATTGTAAGTAAATGTGATAAAATAGAAAATTATAAAACCGAGTACAAAAATGATTAAATTTAAGTCTTTTAAAGTTTGTATTTAAAGTTTCTATACTAGCAATTAAAACAACTATATTTATATTTGTGTTTTAGATCAGTAAAGCTAAATATTGCAGAATTATATTGTTGTATGGGTACAGTTTCGTAATGGATTGAATACACTCAGACACAGAATAGCATGATAAAATTTATTTTCACAAAAGAAACACCTTACAATTCAGAACATTCCACAAAAGTAATCGTACACCTCTTCTCGGTATGATAGAGCTCAATCAGTAGTTATCAATATTTAAACTACTAAGAACGGTAAACACTATGCAGTTCAAAGTGCATGTAAAGAGAGAAGCTCTCACGAAGAATCTCTGAATTAGTATTTGAGACCTGATGCTCTCTCCTGGCTTATATAGTTTTTCACCACGCGCCGACAATTCTCTGGTATCTTCCATTTCTAGAAATTGCTGCAAGGCCAATAGGGTGTAAGTTAGTTATAACAGACGGATACAGTCACAATTACACGTAGGAATCAATTACAGTCATTCAATTTAATACCAGTTACAGTTATACAGAGACCTGACGAAAATATCGCCAAATGTTCACCAAGTTTGGAGACTTTAGACGATTTTTCGCTGCATTTGGCGACAAAAATTAGTCGCAAAAGAAGTTAGCTATATCTAGCCAGATTAGCGTGATAACCGTTATATCAATGTTAATTGGACTTACCCCTGTAATTTTAATTTTCCTGCAAAGCTTCGATACTTGAGGCATTTCATGTTACATTATACGAAAGTTACTACAGTTTTACATATAATTTGACTAAAATTCTCTACAAATGTACGCTATGCCAAAAAATAAATAAATAAATAAAATAAAAATGGGAGAGTTCTATATCTCCCGTTCTACTAGGCCGATTGACGAAATTCAAATTGCGTTTTTCATGTCTCGAAAGCGCGACTTAGGATATGTATTAGATTTTTATATAGCATTGTTCTAATATAGGTATTTCGGCACAAAGTCGCACTTTTCTGAAATGACATGTCCATTTTTTTTTCCATATTTCGATTCTACAGCTTAAATAACGCCAAGCTACCAAGTTTTGTAAAAATCGCCGGAGTAGTTTTTAAAAAATTAGCTCTCAAAATTTCAGCTCCTGAATGTTAATTGAATTTAATATATATTTATTAATATCTCTTTTTATTAAACTGATTTGATTCTTCCTTTCCCATTTCTAAATTTAAGTTCATTCCAAATAAAATTCCCCATTTTTTAGGATTTACCTTTAAAATTTGTATTTTAAAATAATTTTTATAATTTTTTTTAACAAATTTTGAAGTAAACCTTATAAAAGTTTTACCATAGTCTTAAAGTAGAGGCATTTCTAAGCATACCTGCAAAAACGTAGAGTCCTTTAATCAAAATTTCCAGAGATATACATGAGTTTACATATTAATGGATTTGAAATTTGACATATTTGTTATAAGCGATAATAATGCCAAATATGGTTTACGCACTTTGTTAAAAATATTTGTTAAAAAGTTACAATTAAGTAAATTCATTGAACATTTTGGTTAACATTTTTCATCAATAATTTTATTAGCTCAGTGATTTTCTTGCTTCGCTTACTTAAAATTAACAAGTAGTATAATTCTTGGAGTAAATTGTTTTAGTTATGTAAATTGACAACATTAAAATAAATTAAAAAGTCTGAAAGCTTTCAGATTTTATATTATGTTCAAATCGGCCTTTTTTAACCTTCTCTGTGTTATCTTTATTTATCAACTATTATGTTCTTCGCATTTAACCAAAAAATTCAATTCAATAGCAATATCCCAAAATATTTCAAAACAGCATATCTTTCGAATTTCCGATAGACAATCTCACGCACTGGAGGTGAATTTTTTCATAGTGTTGCCATTGTTTGAAGTGTTAAGTGCGTTAATCAAAAATTCGTTAAAGTTTTACAAAATATGAAATAGACAATAAAACGAATTAGAAATTCAAAATTCGGTCTTCCAAGTGTCCAAATTCGGGTGGAGGATTAGATAGTTCAAAATTTGATGAAATTACAAAGTTTGGAAAACCCGTAGTTTTTTCACAATGCGTAAAACATACATACCTTCATGCAGATTTTCCATAATCTGATTTCTTTAAATGTAATACAGGTCCATAATATTTGGTAACAACATTTTGAAAAGTGGTTCAGAGTGATTCAACGCAAAATGCCATTTCGAGAGTAATAGCCCTCCTGGTCTACCCTGCGTTTGCGTTATAAATAAGCAATTTCTCTATCTTTCGCAGCAAACAAAATTGACCATTTTTTGACAATGTTCTGTTAATTCGCAACCTGGTTAAACCACCTTCTCTAAATCGGAAGATGACTGTAACCTTTCTTAAAAATGTACCGCATAAATTAAGTGATAATCTGAAGCATTTTTCCTCGTTAGAGAAGAATTATAAAGTTTCATTAATGCTTTAACTGCTTATAGTATAAATATTTGTACAAAAACTGCATACTTTATCACTTTGATGATAAAGCGCAATTTTATTATACATTTTATTTTCTTGAAACGTTTTCTAAGCATTTCTAATGTTTTCTCTAAATAATTATTCTGCAGCTTTGTATGCCACCTTCATGGTCGCTTTTAGTTAGTTTCATAAATTACAAATAGGCCTCGAAATAAATAAATTAATTGTTAGTTAATTTGACGTTACTATACTTTTATAGATTTTTCTAATGGTACATCAATACTTTATTGCCTTACTTAGTTCAAATAATATTCCATTTATTTATTCGAAAACAGCATAGAATCAACTCCTATCTGAAGCATATGCCGTTAGTACATCAACCAAAATAACTAAGTATTACCTGCTAAATCAAATAATAAATGCTTGAATTACATCTCAGAGACACTTGAGAGCACGAAGTTTCAGTACTTTTAAGGGGACGGTGGACTTTAAAATAGCTAAAAATCAACCAAAATATTGAATTTGCTTTGTTCATTCTGGTAACAGTCTATATATGTAACTACATCGTATGCAATAAACCGAGTTCTAATATTCTAAATTTTAAAGAAGTTACAAGCATTTAAACTGTATAAACAACGTAAACTTTGCTCTTTAAATTTTGGAGAAAATGTAAATAAAAGTATTTCAGCAGTTATTTACTGATGCTATAATTTATATATTTGCCCAAAAGAAGTACTTTATTTCTAAACAAATGGCTAGAAATGTCAGTACTGACAACTATGAATTTCACTTTGGTTATGTAACTGCTATACGCGTAGAATAGGAGGAAACAAACTCGTTTTCCGATCAACTTCACTTGAACCAAAGCAAAAACAGAAGTTTAACTGCTTGGGAAAAAACAGAAATAGTAAAAAAATATTGTAAAGTATTAAAAGATAATATAAATATAACAAATGAAGGTAAATATATAGTGCGGGTGAATTTTAAATGTTTCATTGGATAGAATGCGTAAATTGTTTCTGCTTATAACTTCGAATCACATACCAATTTGCGATATGTTTATTTTTGTCATATTAAATATTATGCAGTTAAAAATACCATAAATAAACGATACGAAAATGTTATCTAGTGTTTACAAATTCATATTTAAAATCAATTGGCTGTTTCTCATGACCATGTATTAAAGATAAGTTTGAAGAAAAATTTTAAATCCGGTTTTCTCAAAACAAAGTTTTTCGCAGTTCGTATGTTTTGAAAATGCTCCATGTGACACATTTTTTAGTTGAAAATGAATGATATTTGAAAGGAACTATCTTGTTATATGTTGCAGTAGATCTGTGTATGCATTTTTGGATATGAGGTTATTAAGAAGCTTAAACCTTTGATAATGTTTTCATCAAAAGGTGACATTTTTCAGGTGACATCAAAAGGTGACATCATAAATCAAAAGGTGACATTTTTCCGAAAACTGGGTATAAATTCACAAAAATCCTTTTTAAAAATTTCTGATCCATCATATTCAATAACGGATACACAGAAACATTTGTCCAGTCCTTATAACTAACTTAAAGGAAAAATTGGGAAAAACTATTCCAAATTAGAGCGCAAGGAGCGTTTTAAATCTTTAATTAAAATAGTTAATTATTTGTTTTAAAAATTTTTAACTTAAAATGAAATTTTGAACATATATTTTATAAACTGATGTTATATAATGCATATGTATAAAATTTCTTGTTGAAAACACAAAAACTTAAAAAACTAAACGTCTACCGTCCCCTTAATAACAATATTACTGAGTAGTTTTTAGATATGTATACAACATTAAATATCAAATATTATTTTGGTCGTTTCCAATGATTAGGCTGGAGTTTGAGGTCCAGGAAAAGACTTTGCAGAATATGTCATATGTGTGTCGAAATAACACTACACATACATTTTCAATTAATATTTGTTGCGGATATGGGATCTGAAATAATATTTCTTCATCCTTTTAACATGAGTTGGTAGTGTAACGGTAGCACACTCGGGTCGTATTCGAAACGTCCAGGTTAGAGTCCCGGCGAGGGCATTGCTCATTTTTCACGTTTCCATTATTAAAAAAAACCTAATGACTGTACCCGCCTTTTATATGCATACAGCGTTTGATCTTTATCACGATCTATTAATTTTCATATTAATAGTGGAATATTTCATTTATACAATACGTAACTTTGGTTATACGTCTTTTCCCTCCTGAATAATTAATAAAACGTTTCTTTTAGTAGCGCAAACGACTTTTCTGAATTTTTTTTTTGTCGGGAGAATTTGGAAATGTTGCACTGAAATACGAACCGAGGTTAACTTCGGACATAATGGATGGGATGTGGTTTGTTTCAAGGTACTAGATAGATAGCAAAGTCTGTGATATTTTTGGTGATGGAAGACGCTTCATTCATGTGATTTTCGGAAGGCATGTTTTCATTGGGTTATTGTTTGCAATTTTTAATTTTGATACGTTGCTTCAGGCTTAAAAGCACCTTGAAGATGCTTTTCGTTTAAAAATGTTTAATTCTGTGTCTATGTTAAAACCTTCTTTGGAAAAAGGTGTTATTTATTTAAGATGAGAAATTGGTATAAGTGTTTATAGTCGCTCTCGATTTTATTCTCAAAATTATCATTAGATTTAAATTATTATGCTTTTAAAAATGAAATACTTTTTTATGATTTTCGATATTGGTAAGATTTTGAACAAACTAAAATAATTTATAAAATTTGAGTTTGTATATTAACAGTATTATAATAATACTATTACAGTCTCCAGTTAAAATATCCATACTATGTTCTCAAACGGAAATGTTTATCATCAGGTTTCTCATTTATGCATATTTTTGGATTCCCTACAAAGGATGTGTTACTCTATATGGCACTGAAGATAACTGACCTAACAATGTTTGAGGACGAATTTTCGAAACTGCTTAACATGTCTTGTGTTTAGATTCCTCTTTAGTTGATTTTAGATGCATTAAAAGAGCGCGAAATATATTTGGTATATAAACATTCTCTGACGGATCACTTTGCGAAGGCAAAGCATCACTTTTATTGTAAGGAACATTCTATATTTTATGAAAAAATTTCCCCAAATAATAAAAAATTTAACCCTGTTGCTGATATTGTTTTACAATTTTTCTGAAAATTTTTCATCAGTTCACTTGTCCTAAAACTTCAGTAACTATGCATACAGATTTTATTCACACAGATATACCGATGCTATATCAAATTACTAAGTGTTTTGGCACACGAAGGTAGAAATGTGTTCTGTTTTTAATTATGTTTTTAATTTTGCTCAGTTATAAATCTATACTACTATATATCTCATTAAAGCTTTAAATTTTCAATAGGCTTTCATTTTACATTCGACCATTATTTGTTTGATATTTTAATAATCGCGTTAGTTTAGAATGATGAAAATTTCTGTTCTAAAACTTTCAGAAAAATAGTAATGCATGAAAAAAGTTTACTTTCACTAAAAACTTCAATTACGGAAAAAAAGAGAAATAAAAAAAATCACTTTTAAAACAGAACAGTGCTATCTGGGTAAACAAAGAGAATATTAAATTCCTTTATTATTTTTCTCCTTTAAAACATATCTCTTTGAGAGAAGCAGAAATAAATATAAAGAACACACCTCCTTGAATTTAATCATGCATTGCGTCGGTTCACCAAGGAATAAGCCTTTGATTATCTGGACAAAAAAAGGAAAAAATAAGAAACTCCATAAAAGGCAGAAATATCTCCATCAAAGCAAAACAAAGGGAACAACTTCATTTCTGGCCAATATTGACGCAAGCGTTTCGCTTCATGTTTCTCTGCATAAGGAAAAAAAAATCAAGCAAGAGAAAAAAACAGAAACTAAAACAATAAAGGCCCGACAAAGCGACATCTGGTGAGAAAACTGTATATGAAAATGATCGCAATCAATGACACTTACATATCTGAGAAGAGAAACAATGAAACATTTTGTAAAGTATATCAAAATTCTATAAGCATGTGTAAGACCAATAAACGTAGCGTAGATATGTCTAATATAATTTATGCTTTCTGATTTTGTTTTAAGTTACAATAATGACATTCAGTGGCATGCCAGTTATGTTTATTACATTATGCACTGCTTTCAATATCCAATTTTATAAAACAAATAAAATGGATAGAATATAGATGTTTTTAACTCTAGTGTTGAACAATAGCCTATTTCTTTAAATTATCGTGTTAATTATTGCTGCAATAAATATTACGACTATGTACCTAAGAAAATAGATGTGTTATGGTCACTTTCAAAGAGATCTAAACTATTATATCCGTCACACAGAATAGAAGTTACAAAAATGTTCATGCAAGTAATCTTTACTGTTATAGGGAATCAAATACAAAACAGAAACAGCCTTACTTAATATTCTCGCGTATTTCTTCCCCCCTTTTTTTCTACTTTTACCGTCCGAAAATTTAGAAAGTAAATTATACGAATAATTTAATTTCAGGAGGAAGCGGTTACAGTCAGAACAAAGCAAATGAAAAGTAGCCAGAGATAAATTGCAAATAAATTACACATTATTATATTTTTAAAAGACACTTCATAGCAGTAAAAACATATAGTCATTTTAACATTACAGTACTTGAATAACATATCTTCATTTATACATTTCTAGTTTCCCTGTAACTTGAATATCAGTCGTTTTTATTGTTGTCTATGCTCTCGTTAGTCCTCAAGACATCCCTAAATAACTTGAGAAGGTGAATGTCAGTTCGCGTTGTCTTCGCTGTGGTTGATCGATTCATGCATTAGGTGAGCATAAACTTCAACGGTTAGAAGGGAAAGATTCGGCATGACTTTCGCAGGTAGTTCGCAAGGGCTTTTCTTTGTTAATAAGATACAAAAAGTTATACCTACAAGAATCCATTTTAAAATTTAGGAAGTTCGTTCCCTGAACGCACTGAGGAAGGGGAAAATAACTTGAATATTTTTAAAGTTTTCAGACCTTGGTGCTAAAATTTAAGGGGGAAATATACAAGGAAATACGTAGGTAGGTTTAAAATGGCGGTATTTTTAACAATTATTTAAAAAGTATCGCATACGAAATTATGTATAATCAATAATAATTTTGTGCGATGATAACGATGATATAAAACATGATGATCTTGTTGCTGCAAAAGAATATAGTTATACTCATGACTGATTAAACACTTCTTAATCCTTGATAACATATTCTTGAATAAAAAATTAACAGTGTGATTCGCAGAAAATATTAAACCGTTCTTTGGTAATTACACGAGTACTTTTCATGTATTTATATTAATGTATTTGAAGAAAGAAACAGAAATAGCATGTTGCATGTTAGCAGGCCACAGAATCTCTGAGAAACGTGTACATTATTGATTGCATGTTAGTGAAATTTTTGGTTGACTAGCAATTAATTTCTTATTGTTTAATAAGGATCTGGTTTGTAAATTCTAGCATTATTATTGGCTAAATGATGTTTTGTCATTAAGCAAATATATGCATTAAATTTGTTACAGTTATCATATGAAAATTATGAAATTATGAAGTAATTATGAATTGACACAGTTCAGAAAGATTTATTCTACGCGTGTTACTATTTTTAGGATAGAAAAAGGGAAATACTCTAATCAAAGGAGATCTAAGGGTTCATAGAATATTATATTTTCAAATTACTTGTTTAAATATATTAATAATCTTTCACTGACAGCATGGGGCACAAGTGAGAAATTCTCATCCTGTTTTATTTAATTTTGTAACATGAGCAGATGTCACATCAGCTGCGGACTTGTTAACAGATCGAGCCATGTTAGAACCTGAGATGGCTGCCTGAGTGTTTTTCGTGGTTTTCCCCGGGTGTAATGTGGGAATGGGTAAGTTTCTTTTGGAAAGATCTCCAAAAAGACATCCATCTCCTTAGATAGGTCTCGTAGGCTTTGCCATGTATCAAAAGCCTAATCTAGCATCAGTAGATAATAATATATCGTAATAATAATCCATCTGCGAGAAAAGAAATCAGTATACCTTTCCGTTTTAAGTAGAAAGTCATAGAAATCATTTTTTAACTCGTAAATATGTGATAGTATTACCCTTAAATCAAAGTTTTTGTGCTTGTAAATGCAGATTTATTCAATCGCGTAAGTTTATTTTGGTAACTACATTAAGGAGTATACATTGGTATAACTGAAACATCTCTAGTTTCTCTATTTACATATCTCTATTTTCTCTATTATATATATATATATATTGCACAATAATTTAAAACCCTATTTTATTACATATTTTTACCTTGTTTTATTATTAAATTTTTATTAGAAAAAATCTCTTATTTTTCCATTTGTTTTCTACATATACTGTGACTATAGAGCGCAGACAAGAATTTTTTGCCATTTTGTTTCTGTCTGAAAGGAAATTAATATTGTTACGTGCGTACGGATTCGTTATATATTGAATGCACAAGTCGTTAAAAAGTTAACAAAAATTTATTCTTTCCACAAGAAATGAATTAAAATGCTGAAATATTTCTTCACAAATCTTCGCACAATATCACAATATCTCAAACGTTTAGCAAAAACTCAGTTCAAAGCAGATAAAATAGTTCTATCTTACAGCGAAATCGCTACAATCAATACACCATTAAGTAAACAAACAGCAGTTCGCTTTTTACAGCTACAAGTATAACAGCAACAACAACAACTAACTAACTAACTAACTGAGATGAGCTGTTTCACCTCGGCTTTTATAAGCTTTTTAATTATCAGTAGAACAATCACGATTTTTCTAGATTTTTCTGGATGGCAACAGTAATTACGAGATATTTATTTATTGAGCATTAAATGCACGCGCTCTTTTATTTTTATTGTTATTTTTTTTGACGTAGCTTTCTCTTCAAAAATCGTCTGCGTTGCTAAGGCAACATGAAGCAAATCTAATTACAATTCTAAATAAATAGCCAAATAAATTTGAAATTCGTAACAATATTAACTCTCAATTTACCTTTCTGCAAAATGAGAGAAATTAAAATTTATGGTTTACTTGGAAAGTTTTATATCAATCAGCCAGTAGATATGATTTTAATTTTTACTATAACTTCTTCTTTCCCCATTCCTCTTATGAATGCAAATTAGCTTTTAGAATATACAAATTGAGGGTTTGAATCTTAGAAAGACGGAGCTTCTGACGCTCTCGCCGCGCTGTTAGAGTTTCGCCAGCTCTATCTAAAAGTGATTATTCAGGCTTTTGCATTCTCTCACAAGCGGATGCTTTAAGCTCATGCGCCGATAAAGGAATTTAGCCATCTTATAGGTTAGTTTATTGACTGTGTAGTCTTAGACTACTTTATCAACATTGAAATTTGTTTAGCTAACAGTCGTGTATCAAGGCAATGTAACTGCTTAATTTACATTGCCACAAGAGGTGGTTTCTCTGCGACAGTTTGAATATAAAAAGTTCTGCCTTTTTATGTTCAAAGTTCACGCTAAATAAAAAGGTTATTTAAGTCTCCTGAAGACTTTGCCATAGTATTTGAGACGTAATTATAACTTGTTAATTTGTCTAGTAAATTCGGTAGGACTTAACTTCATAAAATGCAGTTAACAAATATATATCAATTGGGCATAGAATTACTAATATTCATGCAAACTGAATTCATTATTATTACAGCTCTGCTAACTTGTTTATTTTAAATTTTATATCTTTTATTGTTTGTTTATATTGTTTAAAGAAAATTCATGCATTATTTATGCATAATAAATTACTTGTACAAATGCAGTGTTCTAATAAATTTCATTGTTTCTTTTAGGTAAGTTCTCATACGGTATCTGCTAAGGAATTCTATGAATTTTAGACGGAAGTGTGGAAAATTTTGTTTCAAGGCTTTTGCAGAATACAAGAAATTCTATAACGTTATACTCAAGGATAATCACCGCATTGGCCATGATATTTTGAGAATTACGTGATGTACCCACTAAATTTATACGTTATCTCCTTTCTCAGCTGATAGTAAGAATTAAATTTTAATTTTTCATTGTTCAATACATTCTTCTCCCTAGAAATGTTTTTAAAGACTTCAGTGTACGTTTATTTAAAAGGGATTCATTTTTGTTACCTTAGATCTGTATATTTATAAATATTTACCAAGAATATTAATTAAAATCCTCGTTTCAGACCTCCCAAAGAGCCAGTCAAGGATAAAAATGTTTAGTAATTCTGTAAAAATTGATTGCGTGTTACGCGGACCAAAAATATTAGGATAGAATGGTTAAATGAAAGTAAAATTTGAGTGAGAAAAAATGCAGCATTAATGCCACTGTGACATGCATGAATACAAATGCTGCGCTTTCTATTTTTGTAACAAGAAATGTAGCGTAGAAATAACGCTTTTTTATTACTAACGGTATTCATTTACGGAATATTTTTAATATTAAAACATCACTCGATTGATAAGTTTTTTATTAGAAAGCTTCAGCTCAAAGTCTACCAACTGAACAATCCAATAATTATCTGCCAAATCCATTCCAGCTCTCGAGAATACAAATGAGATAACATTATTGTAAATAGCATGTGTAATAACATGGATGGTTGCAGAAGAAGAATAGAAATTAATTAATCAAAGTTATTTACACAACTAACGAGGATGCAAAATTTTCTTTTAAAGATACGTAGTCCAGATAAATTAGATGAGAAATATATTACAATAAAATATACTACACTATTACTTAATATTGCAGCCAGTTCAGAATATAATGAAATCAAAGGCGTCGTCTTAGGCATGCGATGTATGCGGTGCACTCCTGTAAATTTAAAACTGTGACAAAGAAGTTACTACTTTAAATCAGTCTTGCAGTAAAATCCCTATTAGATTCTTTAAATACAGTGAAAGTTAATTCGTTATTAATTACTTTAAACACAGATATCGTAAACATTTTATTGATTACTTTAAATGTACAACTTTCCATTGAATCAACAATTTTATTTAGAATCAGACATTTAAAGCGAAACGAGTTGCACTCTGGAGTGCCTTCCCTGGTTCTGCCCCTGCATACTAGACAGATATAGCTTCATTAAGGAAATATCTGTCTTTACTCTTGTTTCTTTCGAAAGCGATGTTTTTACCATATGTTCAATATACTTATATTTTTAAAATACAGGATGTCCCATAATTATGGAACACAAAACACAATTTAAAAAGAAATACCTAGAATTGCCTTAATAATTTTTAATGCAGACTATGGTGAATACATGCGTGATATATATGAGTTTTGCACATTATATTAAGTTTTGAAAATCACGTCCTTCAGGTGGCCACCATTACAATGAGAACATTCTCGGACTAAGCTAAAGAATGGTGTAGTGGAGCAAGTCAACTGAAATGGGTGAAATTTTCCTTATGATTTCTGCCATTAAATTTTAGTGATCAAGCAACTCCAAAGGAATTAGTCTACCAGTGATAGGTCTGGCGCTTATTTTTGTCAATCTGATGTCACTAAATCTTGAAACGAGGCACTCTGGGAAGTATTAGTGGAGAGTTGCCATAGGTTGCCATGCTCTGTGGGAGGTAGCGCCGTTCTGTTGTCATGGCTATACAGGGTATCCCATAATTATGGGGCATCTAATTAAAATTAATTTATTTTTAGATTACTTTAAAGTTAGTTATTTAATAGAAGATAATTCATATTTCTTTTTTAATTATTCAAGGCTATTAGAGTTTGGATAATCTATGTTATTAACTAAAAATTAAAGTAAATATTAGTACACTCATTAATAAGTTGGATGATTCTTCTGATAACTGTTCTATGTTCGGATATGGCATCTTTCCGAACTCAAAACAATGGATCGTAATGGTTTAATTTTCTCTTTGTTTCTCAGACTAGAGTGGCTTAAATTCCTCTTTTGTTTCTCATACTAGAGTGGAAAGCCTGTACATAGGAGAATAGGTAGTAAATGCATTTTATAAAATATCAGTCTCGTGAAGAAAATATTATAGACGCTTCCTATGTGTAATTTCGATACTCTGAGGTTTTTTCTGTTATATTAGTTATATTATAGTATATATAGTGAATTTCAATTCTATATTTTAATTTTTTTTTTAAATCTTTGAAAGAAAATAAGGGGAGGCTTCAAGGACCACAGACTACTAAACGCTGACTTAGATTAATAAGTTTCAAAAAAAGAATTTATCATAATAAGTTTCAAAAAAAGAATTTATCATAATAAGTTTCAAAAAAAGAATTTATCATAATAAGTTTCAAAAAAAGAATTTATCATAATAAGTTTCAAAAAAAGAATCATTCCAAGATGTAGAACTGCATCATGGAATGAAGTAATCCAGTACTTTTAAGCGTTTGGGAACTAGGATTTCCAGTACTCTTAAAATTCAGTCACAAAAAGTACACAATAAACCTCGATTTATTAAAGTTTTAATGGAACTTAACTTTAAATTGAGTATACTGTATATTCTCGAGCAATTTGCCCTTAGCTATTAACGCCAATTTTCGAAAATTTTAAAAATATTCAGGTAATTCTTTCGTTCTTCAATACGTTCAGAAAAGGATCTGCGCCAAATTTAATGTGAATTCGTTCACTTAGTGATTATTTTCTTCTTGATAATAAAAATAAGTCCTTGCTAGCTGAGAATGTGACCCTGGAAGTTTCCCTTCTAGCTGCTGAACTTTCTGCCAGCCTGATACAAAAAGTCACCCATCATATCGAAGCAAACACGAGCTGATCTTCAATACCTATGTGTAATTTTATTCTTCTTTACTACATTGCTAAGTCAGCTACACGTTCACTTCCTCTAATTATTTTCAGGTGATGCGAGGCCTGAGGAGTAAAAAAGCCAACATTAAGGACTGACGAGTTTCACGTTAGAAGGAAATTGAAATGAAAACATTTTATTAGATATTTTAAAGTGACTGTTATTATGTATTCTCGATGAAATGTAGGATTGCTTTTAAAGAAAAAGTATTGCGATATTTACCTGTAATTTATCCACTAATACTTTCCATTTGTTTATATTCTTCCTGTAACTGCGTCCTTTGGAAATTATATTATTGCATAATTTCCTCTATCTATTTATTTCAGGCTATGAAATAAGCAAAAAAAGGGGCGAAACATACAATGAAATACAGTCATTCTTAAATTTATTCTTAAATATGGTGCATGGAAAATGCGTTGAATGTTTGTATCTATGATGCTTAACAATCGCCTCGTTCGTTTATATTTTAAGTAGACACATAGTCGCATTTTACTTAACATTCGACTATACAATTCTAATTCATTGCATATGTGATAAGCTGTTAACTACTCAGATTAGCAAATGGGTTACAAACAATTTTCCTTCTTTCTTACAAACAAACTTTCTCTTCCTTCTTTCTTCTGTGTAAATTCCTTCTGTGGCTATTATAGTCCACAAATTCAATTTGCCAATCACAATTTCTGTAATAACGCGACATAAAATGCAATTTATGGCATTAGACTATATTATCACTCATACACATTCGTAAACCAATCTTGCCCACTACCATGTGTCCACGAGTGGAGATCGGCACATGATTTTTAAGATATAGCATGTTATAAACCTTACTGTTAGTTCGAGAAAGCCATATTTCTAAATGAGGAATAATTCAGCTTTGATTCTTATACGTTTCGGACAGCAGAGTTGAAAATAGTGTTAAATAAAACATAATTCTATAATGGGCATTGCGAAATGCAAAGTACATATAATTGAATTAATTGTGAGGGGACAAGTTACTTCTTGTTAAATGTTTTTGAAATATTTAATGTTTAAATAAAACGCAAGATTTATTCGCCTTCATTGATAGTTTTTTTATGTTCCAATTTATTCAGATATAATTTAGAAGCGTAGCTTTGTTGTTAATTCTTTCGCCTAATGCTGAATAGAATAATAGAATAATATCGTATTAACTTTCATTTTTATTGCTTTGTTTTTCTATTAATTTACATCCTTTTTAAGAGTGTCCTTTTTAAGTCTACGTTTCATTTTTTTGGATCTACTCCTTCTTCATTTTAAGCAGCTTGTAACGTTTGATATTATTCTTGATATTAAGTGTTAGTATAAGAATTGAGTTTGATTGTAAGACCATAATCCGAATATACAATAAGTAATTACATCTTCATTATAAACCCGATTTTCAAGAGGTTAAATAACAGCCTTTCAAAAGGCAAGTTAGCACTCAAAACTACTATTTTGTGATAGCTTTAACGGTATATCACTAATTATGACTTTCTTATAATTCATTAATGAACTTAGAGATGTATCAGTTATTTTTCTTTGTTATAATTACATAACAAATTATTTTGGCAACCACTTTATGATATACATTTTAAACCACATTTTCGCGTGACTTCATAGAGTGATTTGATATTTCTTGATAAATCAAAATGAGAAAATCAAGGATGACCTCACTGGGATTTTTCATAATTTGATCATTCAAAAATTTTATTTTGTTACCGATTTCATCATACTGTTAAATAATTTTCCAGATTCTCTGTTTCGTGAGAAATAAATCATTTCTCCAATTATCAGATTCTATATATTTGTTGTGAGAGAATAAATAAATATTTTTGGAAGATCCACAATTCTTTGAAATAAAGAATGGATTGCGTTATTTAACCAACATAAAGTAAAAGGGAGCTATTGGTTTAAGTTCCATTACAACGTTTAGAAAGACCACTGTGGGATACGAAATTCAATGTTTTCTTACGCTTTTTTGGAAGATATTTTGAATCCACATATCGTAAGCTCTTCAATTCTACAATGACACTACCGTCACGAATTTCATTTTTATTCGGAACTCAGACTCCTATCTAATAACACAGAAATCAGTCAGTCGGTTAGGAGTATCACACTTCACATCATCAAGTACAGCTCTTAAAACTATGGCATATTTTTAGCATTATTTTGCACACAATCACAAATCAATATTTATTAATCCAACTGATTTCTGAATCCAGCATCTTGATCTTGGTTTCGTGTATTTCATACATTATTGGCTTAAAGCAGTTTTAAAATCATAGCAAAATTATTAACTTTAAAAGCATATTGTTAAACATACACCAGTAAACATGTGCATGAACAAGTGCTTTAAACTTAATATCCATACTGATATAAAGATAGTGTAAATGGTCCGTATCTCTTTAAAGGATTCTTATCACACTATAGGGAAACTCTGGTGACATCATGAGAGATACTTTATCATCCAGTCGGGAAAATTTAGCGACATCTTGCGAGAAATTTAATACCTTAAAATATGTAAAAGAAGCCCTAAAATTAGAGAAAAACTTTTTATGATCCTCAGCACACTACAGCAAGGTAGCGAATGAGCTCCATTATTATGCCTCAGGTTTCGCTAGTAGCTTTTTTTTCCATTTATTGATCCATTTTGGGTATGAAATTAATGCAAGAATTTTATTTTTCTAAGCAGGGTCTTTTGGCGCATATGTTCTCTTGTAGTGCGTTTATTATAGCAGGTTTATATTCTTCTCACGCTTCTATAAAATTACATTTTATTACGATCTTATTTATGTATCCACGTTGCAGCCTTGAGTATCGATATATTCAAAAATTTTGTCGCTATAGATGAATCTTTTTCGCGTTTCATTTCAATGCTGCAGAAATAATAAAATTACGCTAACATTAAAATATCAAAAGGATATGTATGTTGGTTTTTTGTGATTTATTTAAATAACATCATATTTTTACTAAACAAATTCCTAAGATTTTGAAATGGGTAATATAAATGTTAGAGTTCTATTACCGGAGAAAAAAACATTGCACTAAAAGATAGCATCTTGGATATCTAAAAAGATATAACAGTTCAGAATCTCTTAGGAAGCTTTGTTCTTGATTTATTATAAGCTAGATATTACTAAGGTGTCCGCAGGAAACATCGCGATAAATACATTGTGAACAAAAACGTCGCGGGGAAAACATCGCAAAGCAAAAACATCGTCACACAAAACATCGTGGGAGCAAAGAAAGCGAAAACATCGCAGTTCTGAAACAACGTCATAAAAATAAAGCGGTTCAAAAATTGACAGTTTAAAACATCGTCGTCAAACATATCGTGGTAAAAAATAAAGCACCTACATATCATCGTATGACGATAATGTCGCATACATGGGTTTCGTACATTTGAGCTTTAAAAATTCGGATATTCACATAATGATATGTGAGCCCAAGAAGGAATGAGGATTGTTTTTACTTTTATATTTTATATTTTTGTATTAAGTAATACAATTTTGATGAAAAAATAAGAAGGAAATTTAAACACTGAAAATGAGTCTAAGAATAATTCTATGTATAGCAGTTAACAGAATTTTAAACTTTTATAATTAACTAATAAATGTTATTAATTAATTAATATTTTTTAGAAAAATTTATTGGTAATTTTTCTGGAAAACATAATCGTAAAAGGATTAGAAAAAGCACGATGAGTAATTGCATGTGATTACATTTATTAAAACACATTAACTAATTATCATATCATAAAATTATGTGAACTGGTACAAGTAACATTAATTTTCTACTCATTTTCAATTTTTGAGTGCTCAAGTTTACTTCTGAATTTTTCAGCAAGAATTTATCAGTTAGTTCAAAAATATGAAACTAAGAATATTCCTCATTCTTTTTTGCGCGCACAAAGTAGTATGCGAATATGCACTTACAACTTTCAAATCCCGAAAAACATATGTCTGCGACGTTATTGTCCTGCGATGATTTATAGGTGCTTTATTTTTTACCATGATATGTTCGACAACGATGTTTTCAAACTGCAGAGTTTTAGAATCTCTTTACTTTTTCGATGACAAGGTGTTGTACCACGATGTTTTAGAACTGCGATGTTATCTCCTTGCTTTATTTTCTCCCACGAGGTTTTGTATGACGACGTTTTCGCCTTGCTATGTTTTCTCCTCCACGTTTTTTTCGCGGTGTATTTGCCGCGATGTTTTCGTCTTTAACCATTATTTAATTCCATGTATTATGCCTAGTTATATATTGCCTCGCATTCTATGGCATTTGCCGTAGGCTGAAGATCTCATTGAGTAGTGAAGCTAGGAATATAACTGAAGCAGTTCGAGTCAACATGCAGAAAGTATACATATGTTTTTGTGACATGTAAAATAAAATTACATTTTGAAGAATAAAGGGTTTTGTCTGTAAAAATTACTTGCTTGACATATTATAGTAAATGCACAAAACTCTTGTATTGAATCATTTTTAAAGGAATACATTCGTAAAGGGGCACAGCCAATTATATTTTCAGATGCAGAGTTTAGGCAGAATTATATATATTACACGTAGTCAGCTTTTGAATTCTGGAAGAAAAGATCAGCCTCATGAGTGCAAAGCTTCTGCATTCATATGCCCACTAATATAGATATTTTGAGGAATTAATGAAGTTTCGGCAGCAAAGCTTCACAGAGCTTGGAAATCTTTCGGATTCTCAGTATTAGAAGGGATTATAAACTGCAGAATATTGGGGATTATAATATTAAAATTAGATACACTGGCCGTGGAAAGGTAAAAGGTAGCGTCTAGATTATAGTTATTCATATTCATGAGAAATTCTAGATATTTGATAACAGGCTAAAATTGAAGCAATATGCAAACCTCAAGTAGCAGCCAAATTTTAATGTGTAATTACTTTCTTTCAAGAAGCAAAAGTTATTTGACTTTGGTTCTCAAATTAATCTTGAAATATATGATGTTAATAAATTTTATCTGATCCTTCTTTTTTTGAAACTTCCTTTGCTAATAAAAGTGTTTGAGTTCCCATAATCAGATTAATCTTTGTAGATTTTTAAACAAGTACTATTTTACTGCAATCTGTAAGATTAATTACAAGTAGTTTTCTTAACAAAACCTGTTTCTCTCTATTTGCACAGAGTAATCTTCAGTAGTACGTATTTTACCAGTATATTATTGTTCAGATAATAAAATTATCAATAATACAGAAATCTAGATTTCTGAAGGGTAAATGTTCATAAATTCTTCGCTGTTTCATTGTTACAAAACAAAATTATCTGGAGTAATCCTTCTTTATAGATTAATACTTACTTCAGATTTTCGTTAGGATTTGTTTACTTTGATCCGGTTATATATTACGACGAATTATTCAACAGTTATTTACCTTAAAAAAGAGGCTTTTGTAAAAGTATATGAGAGAGGAACTGACTCATGTTGCGCGGGGTAAAAATATAACACTCCACTCTCTCAGATGTCATAGATAGTGAAACGCTTCCGATAGTTCTGTTTAATTGCTTAGGAAGACAAACTGTGAGCACTTTATCGATATGAAATCAGAAAAATTATTTATTAATAGAGAAGTTTTAACACACACACACGTTTTGCAGTGCATTTCTTAAAATAAATTTATATGCTTTTACAGTCTCTTCAAAACTGAATTTAACTATGATCACTTTTACGTGACCATATCTTAGTCTCTTGTGGCATCATCATCAAGAATACTTGCGAGTTCGTTAAATATGTGTAACAGATATCCAATGCATTGGATGTGGAAAAACTGAAAAACGTACATTTTAATGCTTACTGAACTCACAAGGAACATCTATCTTTCTGAGAAAAAAATATTTTCCTAATTCCTTTATGGAAGAAAGATAAATGATCAATTTGCGCTGTGATAAGAACAGAGAAAAAGAAACCAAGAGATTATATCTAAGATGTAATTCAAATTGAAGGTCGTGTTAAATTTTCCTTCGTTACATGTATACTATTTATTACAAACCCGATAATGCAATTTACAAGTATTCTCTCTAATCACATATTGCACCCCATTCTTTAAGAAGCTAAAGTATCTTAAATTACGTAAGCTATTCCGAATGACAATAATAAATAACATATTTTGCGCCAAAGACCGAATTATGCTGATTATGGTCTCGTCTTCCGAGTCTCGGTTCTGTTAGCTGCATCTTCATCATAGTAGGAATTCTAGTAACATAGACAGATGGATAGACAGACAATTAACAGTACATTTATATCAAAAGACAGAAGAATAAATAAAGAGACAGGTAGGCAGATGAGTATGTTGCAGACGCTGCTAAATAAAAGAAAGCACTGTTTGACATTAATTGACTTATTATTTACAACATCTCTAACATACCAACTGAAGTTTCTCATGCTCTCTTTCCCGTTAACTCTCATACATTTGTTTTCCAAACCAAACCAAAAAATTCAATTTTTACTGTTAACAAAATTAAATATGAAATACAATGTTGCCAATGAATCCACTTTCCTTTGAAAAGTATTAAAATGGCAAATAACATGCATTTTTCTCACGGATATAAATAATATTTAAATGATACGGATGATATGATAACAAATTTTATAAAATATAAGTGGACTTATCATCTGGTTTTTGTTAAATTCACTACGTTACTTCCTCTCACAAGACTTTCTCTTTCACAAAAAAAGTTCCTGAAAGAATTTTCACTTAGAGGGAACTTTACATCGATATTGGGGGAAAATGACGAAATTTTCAGGAGAGACGTCATTAGTATTTA
>KK119416.1:251671-277393 GCA_000611955.2 Stegodyphus mimosarum
ATAAATTTCCAAAATAATACAAATATGTTTATATGTATTAAATTTATTATCTGCATAATTATTACGTGTAATTAATATTTATTATGTGCATTAAATTTCGCTTCAATCCAATACTTCCTTCCCGATACGATCTTCTCAGTGTTTTGGAGTGAACTTGAATAATTTTATCCCAGATATTTTCTTGTTTCAAAATTGCTTTCAATACTATTGAAGGATTCTAACGTTTTTCAAAATAAAGGTATTTAAATTTACATTATAATGTAATATTACATCTTGTATAAACTTACAATACAGTTTATTATTACTTCTTGCATAAACTTACATTACAGTTTACTATTACTTCTTGCATAAATACGTATTAATGCTAAAGAATATGTTTTCAAAAATTGCATTGCTTCATTCTTGCTTAACTTGATCCTCAAGCAAAAAAACTTCCATAAAGTAAACTCTGATATATTGAATGTACAAATCTTTTGATGTCAAAACATTTAAAGAAATATTTTAGTACTAAAGAACTAAAAAGTAACTATATATGCAATAAAAATAAGGCTTGAATGAATTGCAGCTACCTACATATAAAGAGAACTATTTTTATTACGTCGGGGCCAGTCAGAATATTTAGGTATAGATTTTATTCCGAATTATGTATATTACATAAAGCCCTTAGTTTTTGAATTCTGAGACCAAAGATGAAGCTTTATGGCTGCAAAGCTTTGGAGATCAAGTATCTGCAGATTCAGATATTTTGAGGGAATTAACGAAGGTTCGATAATAAAGCTTCATAGGGGCTTAGAAATCTTTCGGTTACTCAGCTTTGGGAGGGATTATGAGCTGCAGAATATTGGAGATTATAATATTTAAACTAGACACACTAAATTTAGAAAGATATATACATGCTTATCATTATACATATTTATGAGGAATTATATATATTTGGTTATAGGCTAAAATCAGAACAATATGCAAATATCAAAAGGTGGTTGAATTTCCTCTATATAATTATTTTCTTCTGGAAAGGAAAACTTATTGTTCTATTTAATCCTGAGAAATAGTTTACTAGTTAATTTTATTTGACTCTGAGTTCTCAAATTTATCCTGAAAATAATTTTTCAAATTTATTATGCTTGATTCTAGTTTCTCTGATCAGTTTTTGGAAAAATATTTTATAATATACTCTATGATATTTTAAAATGCTAACATTTGAAACCTTATGCTTCAGGAAACTCTTCCACAAAAAATGCATTGATTCTCTGGTAAGATAATCTTTATCGGATTTAAATCCTTCGTGTCTCTTTATAGGATTTTAATCCTTCGTGTTAGATTACTATATTCTAAAGTCCTTCGTTAGATAAGTTAGTTTTAATTAAGTATTGTTTATGACTAGAGACTTATACTTAAGAAATACATTTAATATATGGAAATACATGGAAATATCCTGAGGAAAACTGGGGTGTTTAAATCTGTGCAATCTCTACAGAGGCAGCATGTACATTCGTCAGAATACAGAACCCTGGCCAAGCCCTTAGAATCTATAGGTCTTAATTATTTGGTGAATAATAGGTACTAAATTATTTTATATTTTATTCAGTGTTAACAGCTTTTATTAATGGAATTTCATAAATTTAAATTAATAAAACAAAATAAATTTCAATTTAGTGATTAATCTTGACCGATTGCTTTTATTGGTGGCATTAATAGTAGATCTAGATGTGCTTTTAAACTTATCTTTTAGAAACATTGCACTCAAAACAAGAGAATATTTCACTTTTGAGACTGATTAAAGATAAGTGTCTTTTCAATCTCTTGGCTTTTAAAGGAGTAATATTTTAAAATGACTTACTAAAAGTTTTAACTAAATTTGAAGAATTTTTTTCCTTAAGTTTTACTTTAAAGAAAGGAAAAGGATTTCATTTATAAATCAGCTGTGAACTCGATTCCTTTTCCCATCTGCTTACATTATTTAGAAAAAACGCATGTATAATTAATATAAGATTTTAAATATAATAATTTGACATTAATTTTATATTATCTCTGAGAACAACTGATGCCAGACAACTATACTAAAATACACTCTCATAATATCTGAAATCTAAATACTGATGATTGGAATTAAACTAATTACCAGAATTATATAAATCATCATCCCTGTTAAGTAAATCATATTACTTCAAATTTAAAAAATTTTAAGTCAATATTTTTTAGATTGAAATGTGTTAATATACTCCCTGGTACCTTGATATAAAATGCAAAAAGCTTATTTTTCAATAAAATGTGAAAGTAAAACTTATTTTCAAATTCTAAAAACGCTAGCTCTCTTTAAAATAAAGCTATATCCTCTGACCTCTCTGAAAATCGCAAATCCTAATACAATAACTCCTAAACTCTAGACATAACCACAAAACCTTTTCATTGAAATACAAATACATAACACCTCAAAACACCAGGGAAAGATAAGTTACACAAATATAAAAATCAGTCATCAGTTCAAATAAAATTATAGATCCATCGTATACTTCAATAAATTATTATTGACACGTAAATAATTAATTCCAGAACCAGATCACAATAAGTTACCCAGGTTTTTCTTATAAGATCCTTGTCGTGCATGTGGACCGCATGGGGGGATACGATAGATCCCTAAAATAAACATAAGCAAAAATTTACAATTAAAAGACGTTTATTAATCATTGGTTAACCAAAACTTACATAGCTGGTATAACTGGATTCAGGTCCCTACAACAATTATCGCTTGAACATAATCACATTTCAAATTGTTAAAGACATATTTTTGTCCTGGACATTAAATATTTTATACTTTTAATATCTTAAAATATATGTTTACTACTCATTACAACACGTGTATTTAACACATTATGTCACTAACATGCCTCAAGTTAAAGCATTCCAATATTCACAAATTTACATAATTTAAACATACTATTTTCTAATCTTCTCTTTAACATATAAAATAATTTAAGCAGTCTCAATTTTTACATTAACTACAAAATTCGTAATTCCAATCATAGCAGTAAAATTCAGATAAAGTAAAAGCTATCGTCATTTAATATAATACACTGTGGTATAAAAATATAAACGAAAAACAACTCACAGTAGGGGGGATACCAGTCCACTTTTTTTTCATGCAGTCAATAGCCGAAGCGCAAGTAAATACCATTCACGTTCTTGCCCTTAAATCTAGCTATAATCATCACAGCAAGATTTATTAAGTATTCACAGCTATATGAGACCGCAATGATATTCTAAACCACTCCCACTGTAACTGTTCGAGATTCCTTGAAAGCGTTTTGCTGAATTTAAGAGGTCATTAGGATTTTTTAAAGTAGGAAACATGAAAAATGAGCAATGGCCTCGCCGAAACTCTGATCTCTCGAACATGGGCCGAATGTGCTGACTACCACACCATGAAGGCATGCTAAGAAGGCGACAGATACACCTTATATACTCCCCCTTTTAAAGGGTGACTGGGGATTAGGGAACGCAAACGCCAAATCTTGGTAGTAGAGAATCATCATCCACAACCTTTTTTAGTTCAGGCTCCCCTCTTGAGGTACTAGAAGATTGTTTGAAGCAGGAGTCATGAAAAATGAGTAATGCTCTCGCCAAGACTCAAACCTCGAAACTCTCGAATACTAGCCGAGTGTGCTGACCATTACACCACGATGGCAGAATCCGGGGCAAATATCTTATAAATGTACTACCACGGTGATCAAAAAGATTACGATAAATTTACAATCAGTATCACCTGAAAGAAATAACCGTTCACCTAAGAATAAGCGTTTCGCTAAGGTGGTATAAAATTCTGATGACGAAGTGTTGAGATGAATACGCTAATTACTGGGCAACAAATGAACAATCTGAATCTTGCTTCCAAAATATGTGTGATTGCCTAAGAAAAACCCGGACCTCCTAGCAAAATTTCTCCTCGGATAGCTTGGCTTATCCCTGGGGAAAGAAAAAAGGACCTCAAAGTTGCTTACTCCGGCAAAGCTGTAATGTTCACCTCCTCCTCTTTCTCTCTCTTTCCGTGATTCAAAAAAGGTGAAAACTCGCTCCCGCCATTTGTGTAACAACTTTTGAAACTTCGATTTCTATAAAATTAGGACCGCCTCAAAATTCATCATGTGCTCAAATCATCTCTAAATTAATCCCTTTCAAATCCTCTTCTTAAACTATCTCCAACCAACAGAAAAGAGTAACAGTTTATAGACACATTTCCAAGAAAATTATAAAATCTCGAAGTGGTCATAGAAAACTTCAACAAATGCTTTCAACCTCTTTCTTTCCCAGGAACATGCGTAGTGCTGAAAGACCAGGGAGGCAGGAACTGCAAGTCTCCGCCGAACTATGACTCGAAGATATAACACATTCAAGAGAAAACTGTGTTTAAATTATAATATGATTACGTTAAGAATTAATACGCAAAATATTAAATTTATTATGCATTGTGAATTAATATACAAAACTGATTTTTTTGGAAGTATAGAATTGGAAGGTTATTGATTGTTGCTTATTTATCCAATTTTAGCTCTGTAAACAACGGTAAACAGATGATATTTCTCAGATCTATTGCAAACCTCAGAGGCGTAGGAGGAAAATTTGTAATTTTATTAACCTAAAAGTTGGAGTAAATTTTTCTGGTTTCTAAGTTTATTTTAATTTATTTTTATCATTCTAAAACTGCACTTTACGGTTCACAAAGTAAATACATTTCTGCTTATTCTTACCATATCAAGATAAAAAACTTTAATTAAGCAGCTTTTAAAATGGTGAGAATTCTGAAATATCAATACAATTTATTCAATAAATCAAATCTACAAACCACACTTTTCTAAACGAATAACGTTAATTCTTCCAAGTTTAATAGTTAATACCTGTAAAACGGTCTTTGCGGCTGAGGTGATATCGCTGCAGAGAAGCGGTATGGTTGGTCTTCATCTTTTTCGAGGTAATCTGAACACCAATGCAAACAAATTTCAATTTTCAATTTAAAATAATTGAACTAAATTATATTTTTAACTTAACGTATTTATTCGAAAGAGTTTGAGATCAGTCACTGCATATCTTAATTTTATTGGATCAAAGCATGAACTGCATTATCCTAAAGCAACCTAAACAAAATAAGAAATTTTTATAAAAATTAATTTTAAAAAGATTTACGGAAAATTTATGTTGAGATATAAACGCAATTGGCACGATTTTTATTATCAGTTTAAATTTTTATGTATGCGTGATAAAACGTAATGGCTATACAGACTATATCAGCGAATAAAATAAATAATACAGACATAATAATAATACAGCGAATAAACAAATAATAATAAAATATATTAAGTGATATTTTCTCCCTAAAACGCGCTTACGCATAAATACTGGGAAAAAAAAAGAAAGAAATGATTAAAATTCCTATTCTTAAATTCAACATTCATGAATTAAACGTACACCGAAAAAAAAGCGGGAAGAGGACATTTTATTATTTCCCGTTCTACTGGATCGATTGAGGAAATTCAACTTGCTTTTTCATGTCTCGAATGCGCGATTTAGGATATATCTTAGATTTAGATATAGCACTGTTCTAATATATGTATTTTGACACAAAAGCAGACCTTTTCTGAAATGATATGCCAATTTTTTCTATATTTAGATTCTACGTTTCAAATTATGCCAAACTGCCAAGTTCTGTAAAACTCATACAAGAAGTTTTAAAAAAATTAGCTCTCACACTTTTAGCTCCTCAACGTAAATTGCGTTTCATATATTTATTTATACCTCTTTTTTTATTAAACTTATCTGATTCCTCCTTTCATATTTTGAAATTTAGTGTCATTCCAAATAAAATTCGCTAATTTTTTAGGATTTATTTTTAAAATTTGTGTTTTTAAATATTTTTTATAAATTCAAAAAAAGTGTGTATTATAATCTATAACATTTTTGCCACCATCTTAAAGTAGATGTATTTCTAAGCATACCTGCAAATTTGTAGTTTTTTATTCAAAATTTCCTAAGATTTTAGTGAATTTACATTTTGCCGCGTTTTGAAAGTTGGCGTACTTATTAGAAGCGATAATAACAAAATGTGGTTTACGCACTCTGTTAAATTTATTTGAAAGTATGAACAATGGCTTTTTCCTTTTGATGGACAATGAAAAATAGGATAGGAAAATAGGTTGCTATAAATTAAGAAATTCGCCAAGTAAATATTCTAGGCGAAACCTGATAAAAACCTGCCAACATAATTTTTTGATTTCTCTATAAATTTCCCACCAAAAATTACCAGATTTAATATATGGGCATGATTTGAGTCGTAAAATCGAAACATGAAAAAAATTGGCATGTTATTTCACAAAATGTCCGATTTTGTGTCAATACCTATGATAGAACAATGTTATATATAAGAATATATATGTATGTCAGAACAATGCTATATATCTATGATATGGAAAGGCTATATGCAAACCTAATATATATCCTAAGTGACGCTTTCGAGATGTGAAATACGCAATTTAGACTTCGTAAATTGGCCCAGTAAAATGACATGTATAGAACTGCCCCCCCCCATTTTTGCTCAATGTACACTGCGCAATGAAAAAATGAATAAAATACAACAGTTCTATATCTTCCGTTATACTGGGCCGATTGACGAACTTTATCTTGGGGTTTATATGTCTCAAAAGCGCAACTTAGGTTGTGTATTAGATTTATATAGCATTGTTCCTAATATAGGTATTGTGATACAAAATTGGACGTTTTCTGTAATGACATGCCCATAGTTTTCTATATTTCAATTCCCCGACTCCAATTACGTCAAACTGCTAAGTTATGTAAAAATTTCATGTGTAATTTTTAAAAATTTAGCCCTCTAAATTTTAGCTCCTTAATGTTAATAGAGTTTTTTTTATACCGGGTGGCCATAATTATACTGACAGTGCTCACGGTGTTCTGTAGCGCGATCTATTTGCGAGAATGACGTCACATTTTGTAGGAAGATTAAACAAGACGGGGGACGAAGGATTCCGCGAAAAAACAAATTAGTTCGCTAGGGGAATATTTGGCGCTTTGTAATAGAAAATAGAGTGTTAACAAATGCAAATCAATACGGAAATTACCTTCTATTTTGCATTTAAATGAGGTTCAACGTGGCTGCCGTTGTTGTGGACCACATATTGCATTCTGTGCACAGTATGCACAACAGCAGAAAGTAACATGTCTGCAGGAATCTCCCATACACTCCGTGGTATGTTGTCCTTCAACGTAGCCAGGTCCTGGACCACTCCTTGATAGACCTTGGACTTAAGGTAACCCCATAGCCAGAAGTCGCATGGAGTAAGATCAGGCGACCGAGGTGGCCATGCAGTTAGAAAGTAGCGGCTAATGACTCTTTCTGTTGTGAATTTCTGTCGTAGCATCTGTTGCACCCGTACAGGAACGGGTGGAGGGGCTCCATCTTGCATGAAAATCATTTTCCCCAGGCATTGTCTTTGCTGAAGTGCCGGAATGACAAAGCTGTTCAACATGTGGCGATATTTCTCTCCGGTAACAGAACAGGTTTCCGGTCCTGTCGGGGTAATTTTCTCATAGAAGAATGGACCTACGATAAATTCCGCTGTGAACCCACACCAAACAGTTACCTTTGGTGAATGTAAGGGAATTGCTGTGACTGCATGTGGTGATTTGTCATCCCAAATTCGGCAGTTCTGGGTATTCACAGTTCCATTCAGGTAAAAGTGGGCCTCGTCTCCCCATAAGATTTTCCACGGCCAAGCAGCATCCACCTCCATTCGGGCAAGAAAGGTGAGAGCAAAAGTCAGTCGCTTATCATGGTCGGGGTACATTAACTCTTGTACACGGCTGATCTTGTACCGATAGAAGTTGATAATCTTTCGTAAGATTTTCCATACCCTACTGTAAGGCATATTCATATTCTGAGCTACTCCACGAGAGCTAGAGGTGGCAGCAATATTGTCTGGTCTTCTGTCGACAATCGCCGTGACAACTGCTTCGATTGTATCCTGTGGTACATGTTTTCGTCCTCTACCTGACTGAACCTTCAGAGAACCTGTTTTCTCAAACGTCGCAACCATTGTTTTTAGCCCATTAACTGACACAGGACCGTTACCTTTACGCATTTTTTTGCGTGTTCTAAAAGCACGAAGAGCGGCTGACGTGTTGCACTGGTTGAGGTAAAAGAATCTGACCAGTAACGCACGCTCGACTAAAGAAGGAGACATTGCACATAAACTTGCAATCCGATTGATTCAAAACGTAACACATTGCCTTTTAAAATCCAAGCAGCTGGCACTGTGCCAATGGACGTGACGTGAAATTTGAATAAAGAACTTCTTCTGCTCAGAGTACGTGATATTGCAGATCACGAGACTTTATCGGTGTTTATGTAGATTTTACGCTTTTTTAAAAGTGTTGCCATATTGCACTTGAACTAAATCAGAAATTGTGAATAATAAAAGATAATTTTATTCCGTATTAATTTGCATTTGTTAACACTCTATTTTCTATTACACAGCTCCAAATATTCCCCTAGCGGTGACTTTTCGAACTAATTTGTTTTTTCGCGGAATCCTACGTCCCCCGTCTTGTTTAATCTTCCTACAAAATGTGGCGTCATTCTTGCAAATAGATCGCGCTACAGAACACTGTGAGCACTGTCAGTTTAATTATGGCCACCTGGTATATTTATAAATTTGTCTTTTTTATTAAATTTATTTAATTCATCCTTTCGCTTTTGTAATTTAGGTTCATTCCAAACAGCATTCGCCCATTTTTTATGATATATTTTTAAATTTATATTTTTAAATAATTTTTATAAATTTTTCGAAAAACATTTTGAATTATAACCTGTAAAATTTTTACCATCATCTTACAGTAGATGTATTTCTGAGCATGCTTGCAAAACATTTGAATTTTTTATTCAAAATTTTCGAAGATGTACATAAATTTATATATTGACGCGTTTTAAAATTTGGAATATTTGTTGAAAGCGATAATAACATTATAGAAAAATATCCAAAAAATGGTGTGCTTTAAATTAGCAGCTAACACATAACGAATCACGGAATTATTTCAGTAAAACAAATAAAAATAATCACGCAACTTACAAGAATTCATATCAAATTCAAATGTCACGATCATATCCATAGAAATTCATATTCGTAATAATAGACAAAGTATTACATGTTAGCAATAATTTTTTATCAAACTCCTTTTACTTAAAATTAGTCGAGAGAAAGTTACTTGTCCTAAAACCTGGAGAATGAGGGGAAACATATCTTGCTTGGATATATGTATGTAAACATACATAAAGAAGCTTTTAATATTTCGAAATCTTTAAACATATATTTGGCTTATCGATCGAATTTTATATTAGTCTGAATATACATTTATTTGGTTATGATAAAGTATGCTAAGTATACTATATAAAGCAAACTATACTTCTTCGGAAGATTTAGTGAGGAAAAATAGCTGGTAATCATGGAATAGTAAGGAAAAACGTAAAAGCACCAGTTTATATGCTGGCATCTGATTCTGGATCGAATTACCAATGTGCAACTGACTGATACATTCGATTCCTGGTCGACTGAAACTTACTGAGTAGGAATTTTTATACTAAGTATATTGATACCACCTACTTTGAAAACATAAAATTCTTGAGTTATAGATAAAAATAGTACGTAAATTATAATTTATAGGTGAACGCTTATGAAATTTAATCATTTCAAAATTAAAAAAAGTTTTTAATATCATGTTTACCTGGCAATTTAATTTGTCATTGTAATACATTTTAAATTATATACGTGTAATTTAAAAACTCCCAACTTTTATTTTAAATTCAGAGTGAAGTATTAGCTTTCATCGTATACTTGTGTTATACATATTACAATATTACAAAGGAATTTTTATTCTTAATTTCCTTTTTTATGCATGCGGAGTGGTGTAATATCCTTTGCGAAAGGTTCACATGTACAGGGACAATAAAATCAAGCATAGCATGGGTGGTATTTTTGCTAATATCTGCTCAGGAGAAGATGCAAATCTAGGGAAAATAAGATAATACTTTTGTCGGAAGTTGCTATCTTTTTTCTTTCTACAAGTCGTAAGGGAAAGAAATTTATTTTTACTTCCAATTTCGAAAAACAGATGTTGAGTTATTGAAAATGTATTTCTTCCTCAAAACTTGAAATTCGAGCATCACGAAATTTGTATTTAAAATATGTATTTGAGATATATAAGTGAAGTCATTTACTACATTAAAATAAGGCAAATTTTATCAAAACGTTTTTCGGAATAAAATTACAATTAATATTACGCAAGAAATCTATTTGTAAATTATTCATATTCGGTTCAAATCTCTGTAAGTAATTACCGATTCCCTTCATCGCTGTTGCTGTAGTGTAAGTGGTTAGCATGTCCAACTATAAAGCATATAAGGTATTATCTCCCTCCTTACAGCATGCTTTCGTCGTGTAACATTAGCACACTTGACGCGGATTACGGAGGTCCAGGTTCGAATTCCGGCGAGGGAATTGCACATTTTTCACAGCTCATCTTCCAAATAATTTAATGACTCTACAGTGGCATCCAAACTAGAAGGTGGTGGACAATATAACCCACAGAAGGATTTCGCGATTGGATTCCCTCATCCCAATGCGCCCTTTAAAACGGGAGTATATAAGGTATATTCTCTCTCCTTCTAGAATGCCTTCGTGATGTAACGGTTGCACACTCAGTGCGTATTCGGGAGGTCCGGGGTTGGAGCCCCAGCGAGGGTACTGCACACTTTTCACATTTAAAAAAAAGAAAAAAAACTAATGTTTCTACAAGGCGAAAATCCATGCTTCAAATCCTGATGTAAGCATATTTGATAATTGAAATTTACGAGTTCCCAAATTCTGATCATTACTGCATTTGCGACAGAAGTAGAAATAACATTCGTCGTCACCTGGCTATTGTGCACTTTACGTGGGAAGAATGTAAGAAGTTACCGCTTTATACGTGATTTTGTGATGTAAGTGTTTAATGTGTCCATCTAGACGTTTTATGATTCATTGTTCGAATCGTATCGATGGAATAATCAGTTTTTCACGTTTTCTTCTCGAAAATGATCTTTAAAGTCAGAAGTACATAAATTTTCAAATTATAATTCTTGGTCATATGAAACATTTTGTTCAATAATGTAATATAAGCTACTAAATCATATCAAATTTTAAGTAACATAAAACGAAAAGAACATAAAACATTCTTAACAAATCTGAAAGCTTTCGAATTTCATATGACACCGAAGTGGGTGTTTTTTAACGTTTTGTGGGTTACCTTTATTTATTAAATATCATGTTCTTCGCACATAAAACATAAATTTAGTTCAACAGCAATATCGCAAAATAATTTTTTAATGAACATATATTTAGAATTTCTGATAAACAATCTCGTGCGCTGGAGATAAAACTGTTTTTTTTTTCGTACAGTGTTGCCATTGCTCGCTTCGAAATCGTTGAGTTTGTTAATCAAAAATTCGTTAAAGTTTTACAAAATATGAAATAGATAATAAAACAAATTCCAAATTTTGGCTTCCACATGCCCATATTCGGGTGGAAATGTACGTTATTCAAAATTTGATGGATTTAGGCACCGTCGTTTTATCACAATGCGAGAAACATATATGTATTTATGCAGATTCTTCATTATTTAATTTCTTTAAATCTAATACAAGGCCCTAATACGTGGCGGCGACAATGTGAAAAGTGAACCGGCATTTATAGTGAACTAACGCAAAATGCCAAAACGAAGTTAATAGCCCTTCTGAGCTAACGCCCTTTGAGCTAATAGTAAAAGTATCTATTTGGAGGACCTCAAAATATAAATTAAAATGTTAATTAATATCCATAAATAAGGAAAATGATTGATCTTAGCATAAAAAGATAGCGTTATTAAAATTGGGACGTTAAATAAACATTAAGCGACTTTAATTGTTAATTGTTATGAAAATTCAGTTGAATATAAAATGCATTCATAGTCAGATTAGAGTCATCAACTTGAAAACTTTTGTAGAATTTTTTTTGTTTTGCTAAACCGTTATATGACATTTTATTTCTCAAGTTACTACACCATGTCATAAAGTCTCATCCGTATTTGTTTCGTGAACTGATATTTTTTTCCCTTGAGAATTTACGGTTAGGGGATGATGGCGGTAATTTCCACAGAATTTTTTACAGATCCCAGCTTTTAGCTCACGAACTCGTATCAATTTGCGGTCTGATGGAGACAAGATTCGTATACATGCTGTTTCGATCTCGCTAGTTGCACTCAGAGCGATTGAGGGTGGGTTCCTTCTTAATGGAATTAGAACGGAAAAGCTAAAAACTTCCCCAAGTTTTTTTTGGATGAGGAAATCTTGCGATGGGTTTGGACTTCTGATTGGAATGATGAAGACTTCTTTCTGGATGGCCTCCATCATCACAGCCAGAACGATGATAAATAGAGAAGTAGGACGGCATAGACGATCACTTTGAGAATGACTTTCTTGCCGCGCCGCTACAAGGGTCTCATGAGGTACTTTACGCATTTCGACGCAAATGGCAGGACGTCCAATGACCTGCAGTCAGGGAAATATCTGGCATTACGAGCGTAAATATGATTGAGAAAAAAAGTACGTTACATATAGTAAAAATATGAATAGTTCTGAATACGAGTTTCTCTTTGGTATTTATTAAGATGAACCTCTTTTATTCTGTATATTGTAACAGTACATTACATAGCTACTTAGAGACAGACAATAGATTATTCAGTAGGAATCAAAATTAACAATAAAAGTACTTAGTAAATTATATTCTTAGTAGAATTTAATATCAGTTAGACAAAGTTATGTTATTTCTAAGTAACTAATACATTTTAATTTGTAATTTACTAATACATATTATAATTTACTAGTATACTAATACATATTAATTTTATAATTTACCAGGATTTCATTAATTTAGCGGAATATTACAATGAATACATAAAGCAAAATTACTCTAAAATTTAACATTTAGATCGCTTATTGGACAGAAATGAAGTAATATATGACTCTGAAAGCACATTTAAACGCAAATTAAACTTTCGGCTTCAAATGTTTCAACAATAGCAAACATTTATGCCCAGCTATTTATTCTAATCGTTTTGATATTTCCTTAGAAGTTAAAACATGGTATTATTTTGGAATTGATGCTTGCGTAGATCGATTTAACTCCTTCATACATAACTGAGAAAAGTCCTAAAAAGTTCTAAGGTTTAAAATTATTTCTTTTGCAGTTCACAAATTGTATGAATGTATGTATTTAAAATGTATGTAGTTTACATGTATGTATTTAAAATTTGTCATTCTATTATTCTTACGATTAACAAAATATTTTAATCTAAAATAATTATAATTTTCTATTATTTCACAAAAACATTTCAAAATACATCATCTTTTAATGTTTAGACTGTAATTAACTTTTAGTGACCATAAGCAGCGAGAAATAGGTTCCTACATAATAAAATTTCTTAACAACATTTTACATTTTACCTAACGAAAGTGTTCAGTCGTTCAACCTCAAAAATATTAGTATCTATAAAATCTAGGTAATCAGATCATATATAATTATTTTAAACATATAGTGAACTATTATCAATTCAAATAAGATTTAAAGAGGAGTAAACGTATAGTAAACATAAATAAAAACTATTAACTGCATTTTTCTTCTTAATTGAAGTTTGTTCTGTTTCTGCTTCATTCAAATGCATTTTTGTGTTCATTGCTTCTAAATGTTTGTGTTTTCAAAAGATTCAGATGTCAGTTCTCTTCAGATAATTCCTTTTATTTTTTTTATATTCAATATGTAACACTTGTGTGTTTGTTACATCATATGAATCCTTCTTGTGTTAACATTTGACAAACGCAGTGTACGATATCCCCATTAGTTATGAACAAACGTTGGTCGTCCTGCTACTGGAGATGCTGAGACATCTTAAAAAATGTACGGGCGTCCATTCAGCGGCGTAAAGCGTGCGTTTGTGGCTCGTTTGAACATCAGTTACAAAACAACGCCTCATGAAAGAGTCTGTTAAATTTCCTTTGACATACATTTCTTTAATTTCTCACTTTTTTTCGTCAATAGCCGATGAACTTACCATTTCCTGACACGCATTTTATGGCAAGTAAAGCTTATTTCGGCTACTTTTATCACCATTTATAAATTTGTCAGATATTTCCCGAGGACCTTGCATATGAAAAGCGTGTAGCAAAAATGAATGATTATTGATGTGTTGTTAGTGTTGATTTATGTCACTTGTCTAAAAGTAACATCAGAAAAAGCCTACAAAATTCGTCGTGGCAAAGAGTGCAAGATTGTGCCTGTCGTTGGAAAGAGCCTTGAGCACTATACAATGCACGACTTTGCTCAGTTTCGCCATCAACTTTTATGAAGATAACCTCGATAGAACGGGTCCGAAGATCTCTCAACCTTCTTCCCCTACCATCAGCCTCTCGACAGGAGCATTAGAGCGTCTCTATGCCTCACTGATACTATGCATTTACAAACATCCATGCCTTCTCTGGGATTCGAAACCGGGCTCTTCGGTTTCGATCAGCAGCAGGCTCCCCTAACCACTTTATCGTCAGGGCGACTTATTGATATGTTATTAAAAGTAATATAATTAAGCTGTGAAAATAATCGCTTTTGCATCTGACATTTAAATATGTAATCCTTAAAATTAAAATTCATGATAAAATTTAAAAATAGTTATATTTTAAGTAAAAAATCCTCTGACGGAATGCTGAATAGTAATTCCCGTATCCAATGTGTTCGCAAACAACAGTCTAAGGATCACTTACTTAGTAACTTACTTGATGATTGTATTTTGAATTGAACCTTTTTTTCGAGTTATCAATGAGCAGGCAAGAGATATCTTCTTAACCGAAGGTAGGCCTTCGAGAATGATATTTTAAGATAAAAGTGACTTATATCGTCGTTACACATGGAAAAAATAATGCAATCTTCTAGGCCGCTAGCCTGCTGCCTCGATTTAAACCCGGATCAAACTTCCAACGTTCAACAGTCTTACCGAGCCGTCGCAGGTGGACAATGTTACGAATCTGTCTTAATTCTGAATTAGTTTTTTGGTTTATTTCTTTCGTGTTGGATGAGTTAGAAAGTTCGTGATAAACCTTAACTGTTAAACAAATCTAAATATTTAATACCTTATTGACGATAGATAAAATTCCAATGATTTTTATTAGAATTATAGCTACCGCCTGTCAGCATCTAAATTATCGAGAAGAAACAACTTCTGAATGAATTTTAGTTACATTCCGTACAGTATTAACGTTTACAGCGCGTTACTGTCAAGCATCAACAGTACGAAGTTCTTTAATACAATAAAATTTTTCTGGATTTTATATCATTTCCATGCAACCCCTTATAGCTATTTTTTGCCTTTTGCATTTACATAATTTTAGAAAGACTAAAGCAAAGGAGCACAACTAAAGAGGAATAAAAGTACGTTGCTGTTTACTGCACTATTACTTGTAATCCCTAAAGCAGTCTAAGAAAAACTGAGAAACATTACATAGCCCTCTAACGTGAAACTAATCTTTAAATACGCTGGTGCAATTCCCCACGACTGTATTTTTAAAACTAGAAAAGAAAATTAAAAACATTCTGGGAGCAAAAATTTACTGTTAGATAATTTCTCTTTTATAATACCTTAACATACATAATAAAGTATAGAGAAACCAAGTATTATGCCTTTTAAACTAGTATATTTTGTTGAAGAATGAAAAATTAAACATAAATTGTGAAACAAAATACTTTATCATTTCTAAACTGCGGAAAAAGTTTCAACAATGCCCTTTTTCAAAATATGCAATTGAGGTTTATACTGAACTAATCTGAAGAAAAATGTGTAAATTACGTGTGGAAAATGTTTTAAAATAACGTCATTATTCTCCTCGATGAAAATAGAGTAAATTATTCATATTTCCATAAATAAGCTATTCAGTTCAACTCAGAGAAATGAATGTAGAATAGAATAGTAAATTGCCAGAAGCTCAAATTAAACAAACTAAGGAACAATTTGTACTCAATTTTAATTTTTCAGTAAGGTAAATTGGGTTTAATGAAGTAATAATTTTCTAATAATATTAAAATAGTTTATCCAATACAAATATTTTTAAATATTTATTTTGTGTCTCAAATGCTTATATAATCATACCTAATGTGATTCCTTTTCTCTTCGTGGTTTCAGAAAAAAAATAGTGCATCAACTATAAAAACACAGCAGAAAGAGATATAACAGTAATTAAATTTTATTTAAATGTGATTAAATACTAATTCAAGTTCCAAATAAAATCCAGAAGTTACATGTTAGTCACTGGAGGGAATCTAATGTTAACCGCATTAAAAAATAATATAAGGGTGGAACTGCTTTGAATTTGAGTTTATTTTACACATAGAGATGTGCGGTGTATTACTGCTGTGAGCAGTATTGCTTATTTTGCGATGTAGTTTAAATCAATTAACTTTACTTATTATTATTTATGATTTTTACTTCTAGAAGCTGGACTAATGAATACAGAAGTATCTCTCGACGTTTGCACTTATTATAAACCTTATCCCGTAACTGTAAATTTTGTCCTCAATGAACAATTAAAAATTAGTTGGAAGTATAATGAGTGCATAGAAGTTAGTCGTGAAGCGATTTCCATCTTATAATTCACGAAGCGTAAGTTGATTATGACGCCATAATTGCGATTTCAGGCCAAATAATCAAATGAAAACATCTAACAAAGCAACCTGCGCACAAGTTCAAGGATAGTGACATTCTGTACCAAGCGATCTGAACAAGCAAGTTTGAACTGTTACCTTTACGTTTTAAATTCAACTTGATTTCACCTTGTAATGCCCAACATTTGTCGCATTACTAGAGGTTTGTATACATCATTTACCTTGTAAGGAACGTTCTAACACAAAAAAATCCCTAATCATAAGGAAATTTCGTATGCGAATACCTTTCGAACTAATATACAAATGATTAAATTTTGTCAGCCAAACACTGAATAGCTGAAACTTCAAGCGGGTAGTTCTAGAACATGTCTTTGCATCATTCAAACGGGTTTCGATTGTGGCAGTGCCTCGTAAACAGCTTCACATACAGTATGAGCATATGCCCCTAGTTGAAAGAAAACGTGCAATCGGCCTAAAGTGATAAGTGATAAGTGACGGTGGACGTGGGCACTGTCCCTTTACCATAACGGTTAATCAGTACAGCACCACATCCTCCATTATCTAGAGCAGGCCTGATGGTATGGCCACACGTGGTCTCGCACTTGACTCCCAGACCCAGCTCCCGGACCGTCCGGTGGGCAGTCGAACAGACAAAAAAAAGGCCCCGGGAATGCACTCCCACCCGACCGCCCGGGCCCAGCATTTACTGAGTTTAAATTCAATAGATACATGGCTATACATGGGTTAATGGCAGAGTGTGTTAAAAAAAAGAGGTGTTTCTTTACATAGGCTTACAGTGCTATGGCTTCAGGTTACATAGGAAAGCATATCTGTTAGTAAACAAACATATATGATACGACATACATACATAGGATTACCTAAATACATACATAAACTTGCATAGAGTTACATTAACTAAGGATATACACTATACATATTGAAAAATTAACCTAAACAAGGCATACATTTACATTTCACTTCACTAACGTGTACATTTACATTTCACTGTTATAATTGCATTAGAAATTTAATCCTACTCATTAAATATATACTTTGCTGGTATACACTATACATCATTATGTCTATAGGCATGCAGAGGACTGTGGCTGCATTTGCTGTACATTAGTACTGAAGACCAGATGCACAGATTATTCTGCTGCACAGAGGTCTGTGCCTAAGCTGGCTAGCTTCTCCATTATTTTTGTTAGCTGGCGGCAGAGATGTTTTTGCTTAACCATATATTTGCAGAATGCCTGCGTATTCGTGGTAGGGATTGGAATATGTAGGCTGTTGGTGAGCGGGCAGGAGGTTACGTAGTGTTCCGGAGTACCCAGGTGGCCACAGCTACACTGATCTGTGTCAGCTATTCCGTGCCTGGCGAAATACCCCGGAAAGGGTCCGTGTCCGGAGATGTAGCGGACTAAATGAGGATTTGAGTAGAGTCTCATTGGATTAACGTATGAAAGATGATAGTATGCCCTTCTGCCAGTTTCTCCAAAGTCCCATTCCGTTTGCCATTTTGAAAGGGCTTGCAGGCGCAGCATTCTTTTAAGGGCGGAGTGTGGCCAGGGTAATGAGAGATCTTCTGCTTCTTTATTAAGGGCAGCGTCTTTCGCAAGGAGATCGGCGGCCTCGTTGCCTCTGTTGCCTGCGTGTGCCTTCGTCCAGGCCAGATGGGTAAGAAGGTGTGAATGTTGCCTTAAGTTGCGTTGGATTTCTTGAACGATTTGCGAGCTGTGCGCCGGATTCTGGATTGCTTGGAGGGTAGACATGCTGTCTGAAATTATGGTTGCTTGCTTGATGTTATTGCTTACGATATAATTTAATGCTCGCTGTATGGCAACTGCCTCCCCTTGGAAGACGCTGTTATTCCCATGCAGATGCCCCTTCCACTGCGTATGTGCCTCTGTGCCTTGGTAGACAATGTAAGCGCATCCCACATTTTCGTCCATCTTTGAGCCGTCGGTGTAAGCATAGGTATTGTGCTTATGGATCTCAAGAGACTGTTTTTTGATGGTGACGTTTATTCCTATGCACTGTTCGGCCGGGTGCTTGTCCAGGATCATTGCTGGTACTTCATAGTCGCTCGACCAGTACGTTGTGTCCTCAAAAGACGCTGGCACATTGAGCTGTTTGATCTGCTGTAGAACTGCTTCCCGTTCCGTGCTAATGTGTAAGGGAACCAGTCCTGCTAGAACGTTTAGCGCATTTGTGGCCGTTGTGCGGTATGCCCTCGTTATATTAAGGGCGAACTGTCGTTGAATGCTGAGTAAGTGCCGGATCTTTCTGCCTTGCATCGGCTGCGCCCATACGGCCGCTCCATATGTTACTATTTTCTCTGTTACAGTCTGGTACAGGATCTTATGTATATGGGGGTTAAGGCCCCATCTGTAACCTTGCATATGGCGCATGTACTTTGCGATAGCCAGTGTGCGTTTTTTTAAATCCATTATATGAGGGATCCAGCTGAGTTTGTTATCGAAGATGAGTCCCAAATATTTGAGCTGCGGCACAATCTTGATCCGCTGATTATTTAGCGTGATGCGCGGTTGACGCGCAAGTGAACCACCTTTTTTGGGGTACAACACTATCTGTGATTTGCTTTCTGCTATGCGTAATTTAAAAGTGTTGCATCTGGTGTTGAAGATGGAGCAGGTCTCGTTGCAGTTAGCTTGGAGCTCCCTTCTGGTACGTTCTTTTACAGTAAAAGCCGCGTCATCAGCGTAGGCTATTACTTTAGTATGTGATGGCCACTGCTCTGCTATTATGCGGTTGAAAGTAATGTTCCACAAGTGAGGGCCCGCGCACGAGCCTTGTGGGCATCCACGGGTTTGCCTCCTTTGTAGAATACCACCATTGTGCACTATGATCGTAATTCTGTCTGATAGGTAGTGTCGGATAGTGCGGTAAAGGTTGGATGGGCATCTGGCATCCGCTAATGCGTTTAGGACGGCGGGCCACCACAAAGTGTCGAAGGCACTTTTCAGGTCTAAACTGATGAATGCCGTGTGGTTGCCGCTTCCCTTGTTTGCAAGTATTTCGTTCTTCACTTCTGCTAGCGCATGGACTGCTGATTTTCCTTTTCTGAACCCAAACTGGTAGGGGCTTAGGTAATCCGTAAGATGGAGATGATGCCGCAGTCTGTTCATTAAGAGCTTTTCGTAGACTTTTCCCAACGCGGGCAACAGGCAAATTGGCCTGTACGAGTCCGGGTTGGTGGGGTCTCTATTCTTCTTTAAAAAGAAGACCGCTTGGCCTACTTTAAAGCATCTTGGAAAAGTGCCTGTGTCGTACAGACTATTGAAAAGGGTCCTGAAGAATTCAATATTGGTGTGTATCACCACCTTAATGATCTTATAGTTGACACCGTCCGGACCCGGCGCTTTTTTGCTAGGTAGTTGGCGCAGCACTTGCTGGATCTCATGAGAGGTGAATAGCTGATCATTTGGGTGGTGGGTGTCCAGAGCCGTGTTCCGCAAGGAGTGTTGTTCTGTTGAGTCCTCATCCTCATTATCTTGCGGGAAGACCGCATCCAGGATGCCATTTAACGTGTGCACAGTGGGACTGTTGTTGTTATTTCCTGTTGCTGATAGAAGATGGAAGTTGGTTGGCATGAACCTTTTTCCGGTGGCCAGCTTGTGGTGGATACCATATGGGGCTGTAGTGTCTGTACAGAAGGCCCTCCATGCACTTAGTTTTGCCTGAAGAATCATCCTTTTATATTGTGCCCTTTCTCTTTGAAATGTTGTCAGAAAAGACGTCTCGGTGCCATTGCTCCTCTGCCGTTCTCGTTTGAGTCGACGTCGGAGGGCCCGGCATTTCTTCTGTTGAACTCTGAGTTCATTGGTCCACCAGCTCAGTGTTTGTAATCTTTTAGTTGATCGCGCTGGAAGAGTTTCCTCGCATGCACTCTGTATTGCTCTAACGACGTTTTCAGTGAGTTCTTCTAGCTCCGTCTGAGTAGACTCCGTAACTACCCTGATACGTATTCTATCTAGGTGAGTCTTACATCGTCTGATGAATTGCTTTACCTTTCTTCCGGGAAGGTTGTAGCGTCGGATGATAGAAGTAGTCGTCTCACATGCTATGGTGAATTTTATATAATTGTGGTCGGACACACTTATCTCTTCTACTACCTCCCATTCCTGTACCAGAGGAGCGACACCAGTGGTTGAAATAGTCAAATCCGGCCAGCCTTTGGCGTAGATCCTATCAAATGTAGGGGGTGCATCAGTTGAGTTGTGAATTACTAGATTGTTGGCTGAGATATAATCCTCCAGATGTCTGCCTTTATCGTCGGTGTCAGCATAGCCCAAGCACACATTGTGGGCATTAAAGTCTCCGGCGAATACCACCCCATCATTTCGAAAATCTCTGACACTTTAGACATGAATTCTGTGGTAGGGTCGGCTATCTCTCTAGGTGGTGAATAAATGGAAGCTAGGACTAGCTTCATGTCATGCGTTTCCAGTAGAACAGCTACATGGTCGCGCTCTAGGCAGATGATGTTTGCTGTCCATGCCGGATTACAGATGGTGATGGCTGCTCTTGGTGGGAATTCTGGGTCTTCCTTCTGAAACAAGCCCCATGTAAGAGGGAACGCAACCACTTTACCCTCTCTGGTGTATGGTTCCTGGAGAAAAATTACGTCTGTTTTGCTTTCCAGTGCGAAGGCTGTGGCATGTGCTGCAGCTGCCTTTGTAGGTTTATCTGCAGGCATCTTATCGGATTGGTGTCACGCAGCTTAACTTCGTTTACTATGCACTTTGGTATTTCCAAGCTTGTGTTGCTCGCAGAGGAATCCTGACAACGTTCATTGGGGTTTTTAATAGTATTCAACCGTGTCGCGATACTTCTGGACTGCCAGCTTATACTCTGAGCAGTCTCTGTGATAGGCTGGGTGCTTGTGATCGCGTCTTGCTCCATAGCGGTGGATGGCGTCTCCACAGTTAATGCATGCCGCGTGCACCGATCTGCAGTCTCGCACACTGTGCTCCCCTGCGCAATACGCGCAGAATTGTTTCTGACTTTGGCAGTTGGCCTGGGTGTGCCCCAGCCTCTGGCATCGGTAGCATCTTGTGATGCCGTAGTATTCTGATATGGAATGCGCATTCCATCCCAGGAAGAGACGTCTTTGTTTGTTTGCTGCCGCGAAGCTTGCTGGCTGGCATTCGATGATCCACTTAACTCTATCGCCTCGTCTTTCCTTGAGACGATAGAGCGCTTTAAAGTGACTACTGGGAGAGCTGGTGATGGCACTGAGTTCATCGATGATGTCCTTTGACTGCGTATGCACTGGAACATTGTGCACTGCACATCGTGGTTGTCTTCGCTGTGGTCTCTTAATTTCTGCAGGTATGGCTGCCTTTTGCAGTTCTGACTCCAGCGTCCCGACGTCATCGGCTGAGTTGCAGAAGACTTGGTATCCGCCTTGGCGAGTTGGAACGATCTTATCAATGCGCACTTATAGTTTAGAGATCGGGAGCTTTTCTTTTAGCTGTTCCCTCAGGGAGGTCGCTGTAGTTTCCCCTTTAGGTTGAATCAGCAGACTTGGTCTTGCGCGCCTACGTGTGATCTCTGCGTACGTTTTAGTTCTTGGATGGCTGTGTGGTATGGACTCCTGTGGGCTGCTAGTCTGCGCGGCTGGAGTCTGTCCTGTTGCACTGTTGTCAGTGCTGGTAGCAACGTGCGCTACTGTCGGTACTTCAGTGTTAGTTGTACTGTCTGCAGTAGTTGATGGATTTGTTCCTTCAGGACTTGTGTATGCAAGTTCCTTGAAGGCTTCTAATGCGGCCAATAGCCGATTTTGCAAGTCCAATGGCAATAGATGTTTCTTGCCCTTTTTTACGTTCGCGATGGCTGCACACTCATTGTACACTGTGGTAACTTTATCCGGAAAAGCTATTACAGTGGAGGATAGCAAAGATTGGAGGTCTAGATCACCTTCGTAAGCCGAGTTGTCCAGGTCTGGCATTTTGCATTAGGATGGAATCACTGAATAACTGTCGAGTTCCGGAACAGGTGTTAAATAGCACTGTTATGGAAGCTGAAAATTAAGAATCACTGGACACCTGTACGTCTCTGGAGGTCACTTGTGAAGCACCTAAGTATCACTCACTGTCATTAAGAATCACTGAACACTTAACTTCACTACTGAAATGAATATTATCTTTCACTGAGATGTTGCATAAACACTGAACTAAATCACGCACTATACTTTAACTGACGGCCTTGACTAAGGGCTGGGCACAATTAATTCACTTAATCACACTGTTGTAGACACATTTTGCACATATTAACACTGACGAAGCTTGTATCGTTGAACTATAGCACACATTTAACGTAAACTGAAGACTGGTGGTCATGCACTATAAGCTCACGCTGTGACACTGGATGTGACACTAATTAACGCTTGTAAATTGACGTTTAAACACTGAATTAGCACACACAGTACATTAAACAGAAATTACGAATAATTGTATGGGGTATACTAAAATCTGCTTATATTAACCTCGTACACATTCAACAAATACCAGAGACTGAATAATTAATACTTTGATAAATATGGTTAAGCGGTACTCCTGATATTAAAATTGTAATTATAATGCAATAGCAAAAAATAGTCAACTGAAATAATAATTATACCCTTTTATGAAAAATAATAACTGTAGAAACTATTATTTATGATAGGCAAGAGTACAAAATAACCTGTAATTCATAAAAATGAATTAAAAAAATTGCAGTATTACTTGTTTAAAGGCACTGGTACTTAATTAAAGTTTGAATTAAACAATTAAAGTCATAATTATCTATGAAATACAGTAGTGTTAATCGGAAAAATGCAGGTTTAAAGTTCTATTAAAGTCTCTACGGTGATGCACGTCAGTCGGACTGCAAATAACGATGTTACAAAGTTGCTAATTAATTAACTTAATTAAGCGTTTCTGTGGTAATCAATTAGAACTTTAATATATACGGCCTACCTTGGCTGCTATGTTTAATCTGTTCTTCATCTGTGGGTAATCCAAGGTGAAATCTGCAATTGCACATACACACGATCACAACACTAAGGTAAATAAGAGCGATGCAGAAATTGAAGATTTTCCAAGTCCCGTTAATTGTCGGAAAAATTAGTAACTTTGAAACCACTTATCCGATCCGCTTCAAATTTTGAAACTTCCACCTCCGGATAATAATGAGGAAGTTTGCCGTTAATTCCAGAGGGATACTCTAATTAATTCTTTAATTAGCAGGGTGCTAATGAAGTATCCACTAGATGAAAAGGAGAATCGTTGCCTTGAATCGTTGCCAGTGGCCTTGAAGAATCCCTGGGGAGTAATCCCTTCTTCCCCTGGGGAGGGGATGTTAACTCCCAACGGACGAATTGCTCTGCTTGAGCGAAAAATTGCTAAAAAATTGAAGGTTTTAAAACAGAATTCAAAAACTGCTTATCCGATTTGGTTAAAAGTTGTCTCAAATTAAAGCTATCGTTGTCTTCTTTCCAAAGGTATACGTTTCCAGGCGCTTTGACTTCCGCCGGCTTCTGAAGGAGGCTGCAAAGATGTCCAATAGAGCAAAAATGGCACTAAGTTCGCTGATTAGCGTTAAACTTTAAATATTCATAGAATTTGAACAATTTATCTTATTGACAAAATTTTTGTATCTACGTGCTCATGAGGATGTTAGCTACACATAGCAACTATTTTTACGTTGATATGGCAAAACCTTCCGCTGGTAAAGCTCTTTAAAGCGGAGCTGTGAAAACACGTCTAGGCACCTAACGACTCATAGAACACAGTATCCCAATCGGCCTAAAAGAAGCCTGGTGCTTAAACCAGGCTTCTTTAAGTAAAAAGGCAGGAAAAAGCAAGATCGCTCTACATCTGGGTCAAAACCTTACCGCCAATTCAACAGTGTTGATAAGAATGGTTGAATCACGGCAAAGCGGAGCTTCAGAAATGCAGTGGTTGATCTAAGGAGGTGACATAACTTGAGTTCTGAACGGTTCTCGCAGTACCAGATTCGTCATTGGCAATGTTCCGACGTATAACCAGAATATTATGACCACAAGGCCTGCCGATAACCGACTCAATAACCATTAAACAACCTGTCTTTCACCTTTGCACACTAAGAAGTGCGTTTGTAAGGCCGACATGCTCTTTTGAATTTGAATGCCACCGACTACAGTAAAATTGGTCTCAGAGTTGAACTCCTCTTCGAATCGCTCTACAATCACCAACGAAGACGTGGGCAGAGGCGTCGCGTACAGCAGTTATATACTAACCAGACTGTGACCCGTCACACCCACTCCCACAACGTGCAGTTATGGCCTTAGATGGCCTTTCATTTGAGAGCCGGACTCGTTCAGTTCTCCTGTGTGACAATCTTAAACTACGGGTATATTATAGCCCTATTATACTGGCATGACCAAAAGCTTTTGGACCGTCCTATAATGTTAAACATTCAACTCAACAGATGAAGAAATTTGGACAAGAAATCTCTGTGGGGGGGACATCCGCTAAACTTAAGAGTGAGTGCAAAGCCTGAAGAACAGCTTGCCTAAGGGATATCGGTAGGCTATCATCTTATTGATCTATTCGTTATATATGGCTATACCTCTTGTAGTAAAGGTTCAGTTACTCTAAAATGTTAATAAATAAATAAATAATGTCTACTAAATGACATATTCAGTTCTCTACATATTCTACTAAATTTTATCCTACTGGAATAATCCATATTTGGATCGCCGTTTTGTTCAGTTTTTTTTAAATTTTATTTCAGATTGCACATCGGAAAGTTGGAAAGATTCTTCTCGCACTGATATGCACACTTTTCGCTGCATCTGTAATGATATTTGTACTATTTCAAATTCTCCTCAGGAACTCTGAATTATCCTAACTCCTTAAAAATAAACATTTTCTCCCTCTCCATATATATATATATATAT
>KK119416.1:277414-350274 GCA_000611955.2 Stegodyphus mimosarum
TATTATACATATGTGTGTGTGTGTATGTATGTATGTATGTATGTATGTTATAATAGATTTGGAAGCTAGTTGTAAAGATTGGAGATGGTTTAATACGTAGATAGAATGGTGATACTTGCAATATGCACTCCATAATTTTTGAACGGTCACATCTTAAGACAATGGATAACAGTGAGAAATTATCCACAACATCCTATCAGTAGTCAAGTAAGCCAGAATATTGACTACGTGTTCAGAAGAAGCGTGGGAGAGACAAGACGTTTAGGTTCTTTAATAGAATTCTTGAACTGTGGTTGGATAAAAGGTGTTTGCAATGAAAGCGCGATGCGTGTTAATTTTGAAATGGCTCAGTTTAGATTGATATGTTATAAATAGTTTCTATTTTTTGGACGGAAGGAGCAGGTACGCAGATTTAAATGAGGAATAAAAGGGCTATTGCAAAATTAAAGTTAGAATTTTGCTTTCAAATTTTCATATTTTACAAACACTTCAAATCCATCACACTCACGTGATGGATTTGAAGACTGATTTTGGAGAATTAGTGGCGTCGTAGATAACTGCAAAAAAAGAGGGACCTTGCGGACGTTGTGGAATTAAATTGATTAATTTACGGTTGAAACACATTTTTCATTAAGTCAACAATTAATAAAAAGCTGTTGTAGGGCCCTCTTCTTAAATAAATTTTACGTTGGTCCTTTAGAAAACAGCAGACAGCGGCAAATTGCAGTGGGGAGAGATAGCGATGAATTTTGGGGAAGCGTGCGATAGAGTAAAAAATGTTTGGATTGCAATTGAAGTCTTTAATCTGACTGGCTAACAGGTATCTGTATTGCAGCGTTATGTATGGTCATATGATACGATTAATTCTGAAGTGACGAAATTTAAGCCATATATCATAAACATTAATTCTTTTGAGCACAGAAAGGGGAAGTATCCAAATTAAAATGATTCAGAATGAAGGGTCCATTGCAAAATTTGTTTGCCTTTCATGGTTTTATCCTAAATAATAATGGGTGGATATTCCGGATATTTTGATATATGTAAATGTTGTCGAAATTCTAACTTGGCAGATTATAGCTAACGGAAAGAACTTGTTTAGAATTTTGTAAAAGTAATCGAGAAAATATTATTACGCACGAGCTCTGTCCTGGATAAGTATTTCTATTAACTATTTCGTGTTTATTAAAATAACGCGCAACATGCTTTCCATCAATAAGAAACGCACACTGTTGTGCATGAATCGATTTCAAATTTTGTTTAAAAAACACAGAAGCTCATTCGAGGATCCTCAGTTTATATTTCATTTCTCAGTATTTTTCATTTTTAATTACTTTAATGCGAGTTGATTATAGTTGATATGAGAAAAAATAAATAACAAATTGCTTGAATGGCGCCATTAAGAAAGTTCGGTAAAGTCCGCTTCTAGAAAATCCCTCTTAAGGGTTTTCCTAATTAGCTGCAGGTTTAAGGAAAGAAGTCGACTGCTTCGTTGTTCATTATCGATGATATAACTTAGAATCGATTTCCTTCCCTTATAATGAGAAGATTTTGAAAAGGTTTTTAGCCTCCAGTGCATTCGGGATGAATATCAGGAAAAATTGCGATTAAGGATCCTTTGTTATTTAACTAAACGTAGAGATTGGATTTTGGAGTAACCTAGCAGTTCTTATTGGAGAAATGTTTAGGGGTTAATTCGTAAATTTTTATGCAGTTAATTAGTAGAGAGAAATCTTTTATATTTTAGCACAGAATGCAGAAAGTCACGAAAGCAGTTTCATTATGAATAGTCTGAAGTTTCAGATATTCAAAAGCTGAAATCTTAACAAGTACCAAGCTTAAATAAATAGTATTTTCCTGATGAGATGTTTTTAAGTAAGCACAATTAATTTAATCTTTTTGAACGTAAAAAAAACTTTTATGCATGTGAAAAGAAATACAATGAATATCGTTTTAGAATGTTTCGAATAAACATTTCCAAAAATTATTCCTAATGAATATAAAATTTTTGTACTTTCCTAGGTCAAACTGTACAGTTTTCTTGGAAGCTCAAATGGGAAATTTGCACTTAATAAAACGTTATACAAATTAGATACTTTAAATATACGTTTCTAAATTATTATTCTACAAAAGCTTTTAATATTGTTCTACAACTTTCTACGATTCGTTTTGTGTGTTTAGAATATACATTTATCAGCTTTAGAATATTTATGCAAAAACCTCCAGAGCACTTATTATATATCTACATCACATTAATCATGTAATTAATGGATAGAACAGGATTCTGAATACATAAATACTGAATTGCTCTCTTACACAAGAGCAGTTTTCTTTAATTGCATTTTTAAAAAGATATTTCTTGCAGAATTTGTCACCAAAAAAGTTTTAATTACAATGCCGTGGCAACAGGAAGCAACGTACTGATTGTTTGAATTAGTTTATCTTTGAGTCATCAATTATTTTGATTCAGAAGCTGTTATCAAGTTACACTTTCTATTTTCAAACGAAATTTAGGTAAATAAGGCGTTAAAAACAACAAAAGCTCCGGAGCTGGACAGTTTTATCTTTTCATCGATTGATACTGATCTATGGAAAAATTATATTGGTGTTCCCTAATGATTTAAGCAGACAGTACCATCCATGGAAAACTTGTTACACTTAGTCATAAAACATCTAGTAGATCCAAATAAATACGGAATGAAATACTTTTGTATTATTTTCAGCTTGTGCTTTTCAATGAATTAAAATTCATATTAAGTATTTGTGCCTAATGAATAAAATATAAGTAAATTTAAAGAAAAAAATATTTAATACAGGCTGAAGCTACAATATTTCCGTTCTTACCAAATTACATTTTTTAGAACAGCGATCATGAAATCAACATACTTATTCGTCTAAGCAGTGAAACTACAGTATTTTAAAGTTAAATTCTAATTTCTGAATGAAAACAACTTACTACATTGCAAAGGAATGCTTTTAAAAATTGAACCTCAACGTTTAGTTAAATCCTTATCTAGCAACATTAGTAAGCCCTCAGCTTTGATAGTACGACAAAGAATTTCTAAGACCACAAACAAAGAACGATATTGAGCATTTGTAATGTTCAATATGGTTTAGAACAACCATCTTCATAGGTGATCAAAATTCTCAGGAACCGTAGGTGGTTGTCTTAAAGAGGTTTAACTGTACATCAAAATTATAAATGCATGTATGAAATTCTGAAATTGTGGTACAATATTAAAATCAAATAGTATTTTTATATTTGATTCCCATATGCATAAATATAACTATCTCAAATAAAAACTTCAGTAGTGTGTACAAATCCTTATTTCTTTCACAGTCTATGGAAAAAAAGAATAAAAAACACATATGATTGATTGAAGTTTATAACATGAATTATATGGATAATAATTTGGAACATACAACCAGTTAATTATATATTATTACATTTTTTTTCCTTTCATGAACTGCAAAGGAATAAGACGATTAAAGATTTCACAGTTTCCTCTATTTTTATACTTTTATTTCCTTGTACGAAGTAAAGGAAATTTTGTAATCACTAAAAGTTCTGGATACCATATTTAAAAAAAACATACATTTTGACCGCTATCAAATGCAATTTAACAATTTAACAATGATTTTGCGTGACATCAATATGTAAGAACAGAATAAAGGACTCTTTTCCCCCCAAAAAATTATAAAACTGATTTAAAATGGATTCAGAAGAGATTTTTTGGTGACGTCTTTACGTACGTACATGTGTACGTACTCACGTATTTCGGATAACTCAAAAGCAAGTAGTTTCGGAAGGGTAAAATACTGTATATAGGACTGCTATAACATGTGGCTGTGCACCTCTGTTTTTGGTTAGAATCGGCTGCACCAATCGGCAAAAGTATACATATATATATACTTTTAGTATGTATATATACATGCCAACAATACAGCTGAGTAACAGAGCGAGTATATACGTAGTTACTCAGCTGAGTGAGCTCAGCTTTTTTATTTATTTGTTGGTAGATTGTGCATTTTTTGCTTTAAAAATGATTGAATTACATTGTTCTTAACTTCCGGTTAAGGTTGTTATGCCTTTAGTTAATCTACATGCAATTTGTAAAATTATCAACAATTTAAAAGTTGTTTAAGTGCGGGTAATCCTAGTTTTTTTACCACAGCAGCCATATTTTTTTATATTTGAAACTTAGCAGAATAGTGAAGTAATTCTTTCTGCACCTCCATTGTCTTAATTTAGTAATAATAATTTAGTATTCCTTGCAAGGAAGTCATATGGTGCATATATCATATTTTTGTTTACCATAGTAGCCATATTTGTTTATATTTTAAACTTAGCAGAATAGCGAAATCAGTTTCTGCACTTTCAATGTCTTTCTGCTGAGTGGGACCAAAAGGAAACTTTTACTTTTGTGCACACAAAATCTGCCTTCTTGGTCTGCTGGCCGAATTGCTTGTTTTTGCGTAGAAACTGTAATTTTATTTGTAAAAACTGTTTTTTAATTGCTTTACTTGTTATTTTATTTTTTTATATCTTTCAATTTGTAATGAAAATATCCTGAGTTTTTATGTATTTTTTGCCTTGCCGTGAAGGGAGAACTGAATTAATTGAATGAGAAATATATCTGTAATTGAATGAGAAATATATCTCTAATGAAAGTCGAGGAAATAAGTGCTTCGTATTAGCAGCAAACATTGTCGCCAGTCTATCTCGAATAGAAGAGACTGTTTAGAGTAGCGCATGCGCATTAGGTAAGAAGTGCTGCATCGTCTGTGGAAAACTGATTCTTTTTTATTTGTTTGATTTCTTTTAAGCATCGTTTTAGATTTATTATAGTATCTGAATAGAGCATGTGGCAACGATTAGATAATCATTCAGATAATATAAATTTTGTGCATTCTGAGTTACAAAATGTATGAGATGTAACTCAGAGTGTCTCTATGCTAAATAAATATAGTGAATTTTAAACAGTTCTTTTATTCTATTGTGGTTTATGCTCTATCGGCGAAGTAGATTTAATTCAATTCAGTAAGTTTAAATAAAATGCAAGAAAAAATGCATATAATTTAATAGTCCGCACAAGAAAGTCATGTGGTGTACACATCAGCTTCTTTTTATTTTAACCTTTACTCTTTCACAACAATAAATTTCATTTCGTATGAATAACAGAAAAGCAGTTAACCCTATAAAAGCTTAGCTTGCATTTCCTTCATTCTTCCAGTGGGACGTGTGATTTAAAGAAATTTTTGTTATATACTGATGAAATCAAACTTAAAAACAGTTATTCAGTTGCACTATTTTTTGCTCTGCTTTCATAATTTCCGATACTTAATTTTTTCAGTAATAATAAATTGATTCAGAGGTAAATTAAATAGATATTATTAATACATCACCATTTAAAAATTAAAAATAATATTTATTTAACTTCTCAAAGGGGGTTAGCCCAGAAGAGCCAGCAATTTCGTTTTGGCATTTTGTGGCGTTTCACTATAAACAGCGCTTCACTTTTCAGATTGTTGCCACCAAATATTATTGCCCCGTATTATGTTTAAAGAAATTAAATAATGAAGAATCTGCATAAATGTATGTATGTTTCTCACATTGTGGTAAAACAGCGGTACCTAGAGCCATCCAGTTTTGAATAACGTACGTCTCCACCCGAATGTGGGCATCTGGAAGCCCAAATTTGGAATTTGGAATTTGGCTTTTTTATCTATTTCATATTTTATAAAGCATTTATGAATTTTTGATTAAGAAATTCGAAGATTTCAAAACGAACAATGGCAACACTAGGAAAAAAATCATTTTTATGTCCAGCACGCGAGACAGTATATCGGAAGTTCTAAAAATACACTCTTTTTTAAATTTTGTTTTGATATTATTGCTGAATTGAATTTTATGGTTTAACAGAATAAACACAACAGAGTAAAGATAGAATAAAGACAGAATAAAGACAAGAAGAATTTCAATTGATTCGAAACTTTCTGCCTTTAGACGAATATTAATTTTTATCCTTTTTATTCATTGAAATACATTATTTACAGCCTAGATAAACTGGGTATAAAAATTATACTTTACCTTTAAACTGACTCAGATACAGTAGAGTGAAATACTGCAAATTAAGTTACTGTAAATAATTAAAATAACTATGCGTAAATTCTGGACATGTAGCTGATCAACATAATTTTAATTTTATGATATTCTTGAAACAAATAATTGCATTAGATTTAAGAATAACATAATTTCGTTGCGACTGTCCTGTGCTAAGAATTAAAATACGTTAATATCATAAAATTCTAGCTAAATAATAATTATGTATACTTTTTGTAGGAATTTGCCATTGCGCCAAATAAATATCAATGGATATTGTGAAAAAAATTCGGCAATTAATAAAATGTTCGTAAAACAACTTTGTCTGTCTTCACAGGTCTGCGTTTGACATTCCAAAGTCGAAATGCTGGAAAAACTAGCTCAAGGCTAAATCGATATTTTCCCCTCCCTCTTACCACCTATAAATGACGTTTCACGGTAAGGTAGATGTTAATAGAAATACTCATTTTTTTATATTTTAAAATACATTTCATTCCTTGCTTAGAACATAATTTCGCTTTTATCTTGCAGTTAAGGGAAACTGGTATAAATTTGTTGAAATGAGCTTAGGCTGCCCCAAACGCTTTTCTAGCACTTTTCTATGGAGAGATAACAAGCCTGTGATTACGTTTGTCTGTTTGCCATCCACGTGGAAAATATTTCGATTGCCAGTGTGCTAAAAACTGATGACAGTTTGCTTTCTGGTAGTTTTCAAAGTGATATACCGTCAGTTATTTAAATAAGAAAAATAACACTTATAGTTCATTTATATCGAGTCCAACCAGAATAATAAATCTGAAGCATTTCGTTCCGAAGGAAAAGCGTGTAGAGTTTTAATACAGAGTGTTCAGAAATGATGTATAAATTTGACGCTGCCAACAAAGCGAAACTAAACAGTACAGTGAAATTCTATATACGTGGAATATAAGTATATATTTCAGAAAATTTTCAGCATAATCAATATGTTTCCATGTATCCATTTTTGGTTACATATTAGTTTGTAGAAAATACATTCTAATTTCTGTCACGTGCATTAGAAAGTGTTGTTTGGTAACATGCTTCAAGTTTCCAGTAGTGCGTTTTCGGAGGTCATCAGTAGATATGACCTCTATATCGCAATCCATATTCTTGATACAGTCAGTTCCCAAACTTTGACAAATACCTGTCTCTTTTTTATGAAAAGGAATAAACTTCTTGTGTTTCCCATCGTAAAAGATGACAAAGATGTATACATCATTTAAATCTTCAAAACTGAGTTCGATTTTGAGGATGTAATAATCAGTTTATGCATAATTAAAAATGAGTCTTATTTTGTTTATCATTTTCATTCAAATTATGGTGTACCAAACGAAGATCGGTGATTTGATGTTTGCAAACCTTTGTAAGATGATACACACACGGAATATATTTTATAAAAAGAATAAAAACATTAGAATAAAAAGACAATGGCAATAGAACAATGTTTAAGAATAAATTGAGATGATAAAAGCAATTTTAAAATTGTAATAATCATATTAAAGCACGTCTTATTGTGTTTATCATTTCCATTCAAATTAGGGCTACCGAAGTAACATGAAAGACACATGGATTATCTTTTATGAAAAGAATAAAAACATTCAAATAAAATGGCATTCACAATCGTACAAAATTAAGGAATAAATGTAATTTTTAAATTGTAATAATAATTTTAAATCACCTCTTTATAGTGTTTATCTTTTACATTCAGATTAGGAGCTACGGAAGGCACATTCGTGATTTGTGGTAGTGGACCGCTTTAAGATGATACACGCACGAATTGCCTTTTATGAAAAGACAAATGATATTCTAAATAAATAGGATTTTTAATGTACAAAATTGCGAATAAATTGAAATAAGATAAGTAATTATAAAATTCTAGTAATCGTTTTAAAATACGTCTTAAAGTTTATCATTGTCATTCAAATTAAGGACAACCGAAAAAAAGTTTGTGATTTGATGTAACTTTGTAAGATGATACGCACATGGACTATAAATTTTGTACACTATTTCTATGCAGCGGGAGAGAGATTTTCAACCTTCTTTACAGCTTCTCTAAAAATAATAATCCATTGAATTTTATTTCTTGCAAAATTTTCAGAATTATTGCAGATTGTCTTACAGAAGTGAAGATAACTGTAATACATTCTGAGTTAGTTCGCAGAACATGTTTTCAAACTTGCCATTAAAGTTTAAAATAAAAATTAAATGTTACTTCAGCTAAATTGACGTCTGCAATACAAGTGTTAATAGGAACTAGACAAGTAAAGGATTATTCAAAAATGTTTACCGTGACGATAGACGATTTTACGTCGATAATATATGTATATATACTTCGTAGAGTCCATAGATCATTTTTGAAGCAGGAGTAAAAGCGAAAGATGACCAGTATTCTCACCGGTATTCGAACCTCTGACCTCTCGAAATACGAGTCGAGAGTGCTGACCATTACACCACGAAGTCATGCTAAGAAGGAGGGAGAAATACCTTATATACTCCCCCTTTTAAAGGGCGAATGGACATTAGGGGATGGAATCGCCAAATCATGGTGGTGGAGAACCATCATCCAACACCTTTTTGTTTTTAGCTCGGGCGCTACTGCAGATACATTAGGTATTTTTTGAAAGCAGAACATGTGAAAAATGAGCGATGTCCTCGCCGGGACTCGAACCTTGGACCTCTCGAATACGCACCGAGTTTGTTGGCAGTTACACCACGAAGGAATGCTAAAAAGTGGGAGAAATATTTTATTACTGTCACAAAAGTATTCTCTCTACCATAGAAGGAACGGACAAAGTAACTATTGCATTTGGGTTACATTGATTCGTATCGACACTTGTGTTTGATAAATTTCCTTTTTATAGTGATCAGATGAAGACAAAACTAAATGGCTTATTTAAAATATTTGATTTTGATCGTCTCGGGTCAAGTCATAACTTGAAGTGAACCTACGTTTAAGAAATATAAGTATCAGATTTATTAAAATTATGTGCATATTAAATATATTTATATATACCTATGAATAAGAAACGTACGATGTATAAAATCACATTTATGTTTATGCGCTTCATTTGCATCCGTTATATATTGCATTTATTTAGTTTATTTATTGAAATATATATATATATATATATATAGATAGGTAGATAGATAGATAGAGTTTCTGAATTTAAATGTATATTTCAATATTTTTAATTACTTGTGCTTTCATGTTCATTTGAAATTTCGTGCCTTTCGAAAGCTGTTCTAAATATGGCTCTAAACCAACTAGTGTTTAGAGACACTGTACTATTTGGTATTTATAGCATTGTACGAATTACGTATTTACGTGATGCGAAGTGCTGTGTTCCTTCCTCTATTATGACTTAGAATTGATGAAAATTTTGGAAGCTTAAAATTATGTTTAGATTTTCATATGTTTGAAAATTTATTTATTTTTAGAATAAAATAATGAAGCAACTAGCACAGATGAATAATTCAAATAGTGTTTAGTGGGTTTTTTAATTTTTAGGCAATTGCTAAATTATCTGCAGCTGGAATGAATGCTGCCTTACAGTATTACAAATGCTGATACATTATAAAATAAATGAATATGATTATATAAATACTGACGCAAATCATAATGCATTCCAAACATCGTAAAGGCTACATTTTCATACATTGCTGTATTTGAAAGACATATCTTTCTCGCGCTTTAAACAAATCTGTTCGCAAACAGCAAAATAGAAAAAACACTATTTCTTTTAGGTGCAATACATATGCAATTAACACATTTTCGTTGAAAATTGAGAAGAAACCCAAATAGCTTGGAGAGGTACTATACTTCCATTTACCTTACTCGTTTTTCGATTCAAAAATGTGTTCCCATCACATCGCGCCGCAAAATTTCAATAACCTGGTACTAAAAGACGAGATCTATCAAACATAGAGGAGCGCAGGGACACATTCACCAACTTTGTTCAACCCTCCTCCTGAACTTTATCTTCCAACGGTCGTTTAGGGGAAGAGAGGGTGTTCGATTTGAAGAGCCTTTCGTGATAAATCGGTAAGCACAGTATGGCAAAGTGAGCTCGGAAGCTTAAAATGTGTCCCTAAATGCAAACGATATGCTTAAACGGATTGATGGATCACTCCAATGTTTGCATTCTGGCGCACTTGGCGAGGTGCCATTTCAGCCAAATGCCTTATTGCTCTTCTCTCTTTTCTAATCATTTTTCGCGCCTGCCGAACGCCCTCGAAACGCCGATTGACGCACAATGCAAACGTGAAGTTTTTAGAGCGCCACAGAGATTCCAAATCGTTTTGAAGGAATAAAATTATCCGTTTATTCTTGCAATTTTATTACAAATGAGCAATGCAACACTTGCATTAGAATTCCAAGAACAGCCCGTTTAAAACATAACAGCCTGGAGTTATAAACCTAGGGTTTCAGAGCAATATCTCTTCTACCTTCTTACGATTATGCGGTAAAATGTGAAGGAATTTTAAAATCTCTGAAGTTATTCTTTTAAATTAAAGAAATTGCAAAATGGAGCATAATTATTTTTCGTTCAAGAAATAACCTATAAATATGTACAGATGCTTTTCGATTTAGGATGAGGCTGTATTCGCTAACCAACATTCAGCTGAAAGCATCGTGAATAGAAACTGTCTTCTAGATGCATAATCTATCAAATATCGTAGTTTACATTACCTGCATTAAAATATCTTCGCAAATTTGCATGGCTGTGCAAAATCACTTAATGCAAAGCGTGCTTAGTAGTAAGGTTTAAATATGTTTTCTGTAATTTGTCTAACAAAGTAGAGAAAATATAGGTTAATGGTTACTCGTAGATGATGTAGAATTCGCCATGAATATACAAGGTTGAAATCACATAAGAAATGTCTAAAGAATGTTTGGATTGTTAAACCTAAATCAGTTCCTGGCAAGTGAAGATGTTATGGTAAGTAATATTATCAGATTCATTCTTTTTTATGTGGCAGAAGAAAGCACAGTATATTGAAACGTAATGATGAGTTAGCATATTTAGCGTTCGTTAAGAAAATAGCAGTCTTGCATGGTAAAATGTGTATTTTCTTTTCGTTATATATATTTTTTAACAAGGACTGGATTAGTTGACTTTCTAGAGGAAACTGGATCATATTCGTGTTATATATAGTGAAAAACATCGAAACGCTCATGTAACTAACTCGTTATCTGAGTCGAACAATCGATAATTAGTTACCTTATCTGTTTCGCCACTTGTGAACCAATGAATAACTATAATCTTTCAATCTACTTGTCAGTCATTTTAATTAATGTGGATAAGAGCTGAAGAATCAAGTTCTCATTGCTGATTTGAATATGATCAAATTCCAAATTCGAATTATAATGCTTTTTGAATGTGCAGGAGTTTTCCTCCGCCGCAGAGTTTAAGAATAATAGGCCTATGCATTGTAATTTTTCGCCTACTAGGCCTGTGTGTTGCATGTTAATTTTTTATAGCAGTACAGTTTTTATTGGGATCGGTATTGTTAGTTTCCTAAGAATACTAAACCAAAGTATTTTTTATTTAAAATGTTAAAACTAAACAGCAATGGAGTGTAAATTTTGTGAATGGTCAAGAATCATTTTGTGAATGGTCAAGAAGGTGTCTCATATCTCGTATATCAAGCTAATGTGTTCAGTGTTATCTAATGCAACGTGTTTAGCTCGATGGAAATTTTAGGATTATTTTTTTAAAATTCCATGAAGACCAAGTTTTCCTCAAACGTGAAATAAATATGCTAATTTTGGATATTTCCTATTATTTGTTTTTTCATTTTATTATAATAGTTACATTATTTTTATATTTAAATAATTTTGGATTAATTCTGCCGTAACATTTGGGCAAAGCTGCACTGCCAAAAACATTATTTTAAAATACTGAATTTCAAATTATCTTAAAGTTCTGCTGAACTTTTGCAATGCGAGAAGCGAGAAAAACTCTTTTCTGGAATGTTGCATCAAGTCACTTTAAGTGGCCTTCCAACGCCGACAGTCAACTCCGATGTCGAATATTTCTTTATTAAAAACGGAATATTTAATGACGGAAATATGTGTACTTGTAGTTTAATGTATAAAAACTCCAGCCAATTAAGTGACGATTTTGATCTAAAACAAAACCGTGAGATTTCCAAATTTTGATGGGGTTTTTAAATACAACTTTGAATTAAGAAACATATAACATAATTCTTTTCTGCTATGTACTATTTATTTGCGTAATCGTTTCGTTTCTGGAATGCATCCCCCAAAAAATGTTAACATAACCTCGATTGCGAAGTTCTTCGCCGTATTGTTAGTGTAAATCTGAGGGTATCAAAGTTCCGCTATTTACTCCGTCACTGACCTGCAATTTTTTTCATTGTTTCACTATGATAAAATCATTTCCCTAGTGATAGCAGGTGGCAGAAACAAGAATAACGTAATATTATGTGTAAAAACCTTTACACCTACCTTACATTTGCATTGGTAGATTTAAATAATTTAAATAGAATATTGTTCATAACGTTGCAAATTTCAATCTTTTAACTTCATTAGAAAAAAGAAAAACGTTTTCAGCATATTCCCAGTCGCAGAATTCTTAGCAAACAGAAATATTCTTAAAGTCTTCTGACATCTACTTTTGCAATTGAAGGTTCGTTTCATTTACAGCTGATATGCGAAACTCAGATTAAGAAACAAATAAAACCAAGGGAACAAAGAGTGATAAACGGGAAAAACAACTCCAAGTATAGCGGAAATTTGGGTAATACTCGATCTCTAAACCTATACAATTCCAGTGCATAAGCATGTAAAACTTATTTACTTCTGAGAAGTAAGCTCTGACATAAAAGTAACTCCGTCCTCCTATGGGAGCGAATAACATCCACCACATCCGGCCAGAATAACATCTAGCAAGATTGTTTCCTGCAAAGAATATTTTCGACAAACTTCTCGAGTTCTCATCAGTATCGCAATGTCCTCGTCTCGGAACTACTCCCGCTTTTAGAACTGTCCGCCAGATAAACTGCGGCTCGATTCCGCCACTGGGAAATTCCGACCGGAAATTAGGCCAACCTCGCTGGTGAGATAGTGCCAGGAATCAATTTCGAAGGCGTCCGCTATCTGATCCTTTTGTCCAGAACAGTGCGCACCGAGTTCTGGACAATGGAGAGTAAATGTGCCTCGTTATTTTAGCGCACTGCGCAGAATCGACATCCAGGTGAGAAGGTGGTAGTACAGTTGATAACCCATTTGCAATGGCAGAGTGGTGATTTGGATTTTTTTAGTTCCGTGTTTATGTCCGATGGTGTCCTTATAAACTGAGTGGGAACATCATCGGAACTTTATATTGGCAATATCTGAAGGTGAAAGTAACTCACTGAAGACTCAAACTTATCTAATGAAACCTAATTGCAAATTCCAGTTTTTATCGATGCAAGCAGTTTATTTGCCAGCTATTGATTTCGATATTAATTTTCCGTAATAATATTCTAAAACGGGTGTTAACAAAGCAGAGGTCACGTAAAATTTATTGGTATTCACAAGAAACACTTGAATATTAACTTACAAACTGGAGGGCTCTATAACCTCGAATCAATTTTATATGAGCCACGAATACATTTTCAGGACATAAATGAAGATTATTATGACAAAATGTTGAAGAAACATTTTATATTTGAATGATTTGCTGTCCAAGTTTACATTATTTTCACTCCCGAAACGAATAGGAGAATCCTGTTTGTTTTGGGGTGTGATCACACAGATCCTTCTAAGATATCTGCCATATGGATCTAACTAATTTACATTTTAATATAAACTTATTATAAGATTTGAACAGATTTGATTAACTTTTATTCCTAACCGTAAAAAGATAAATACCTCAATTATGAATTTTTTGAAATAAGGATAATCGCTGTCTTTGGGAATACATTTAAAAGTGAACAGTTTTCGTTGTAGCTGAAAATTAATAAATCTAAAAAAGGAGCCAGACTGACAGATGAGCATTTGCAGTTCGAAATGAAAATAGTAATTTTTAGTAATTTAGTTTTTTCCAGTAATTGTTAGTAATTTAGTGTACAAGGGTTACAAACTTTACCGAAATCGAAAGAACCTGAGCTGAAACGTCTAGTAAGAAATAAAGAAGATAAAATTATTTACATGCAAATGTATGTTTGCTTTCTGTATGTGTGGAAGAAAAATTTAGTAAACACAGGAAAGGGAATAGGTTATCATTATTTATTAACAAATTTTGCCCCACTTCTCAAATGGTTGCAATTGGTTTATTTTAAGTTAAAAATAAATTATTTATAATTAATTCGATGTATTAGAAGTGTACGAAACAAATATCGATCTGAATATACAATATTTGGTTAATGTCAGTTCGTATGAGTTGCAAAGTATAACCAACAGAAATTTCATATTTGGTTATCAAATCTAAAGTCGTGTGATGCTAGAACAAATCTTTCCGAGAAACGAAGTTATTCTTTTCCTAACAATGAAGATTCCTACATGAAATAGTTTCATTTTAACAGATGTCCTGTCTATATACGCAGGACATTTTGCGACTGAGATGAAAATGCAGCGTTTGCAGTTTTGTCCGTAGCAGATTTTACCCTAAACTTGGTTTTCGAGTAATTCAACCTACCAGATATTTGAATGGAAAGATTCCTGGCAATAGTTTTTTCGACGCAGTAACAGACACATTTCAAGTGTTTGAAAGCGTTTTTACAGAAACCAGCCTTTAGATTTCAACAAAAAATAAGTATAAATTTATTTTTTTTCTTTGTGTCATTACTATTACTATTTATAGATGTTTTGATAAATATTTAATAAATTTTATTTGAAATTTATTCGCAATTGTGGAATAATAAAGCACAAGAGTTTCACTTGCTGTTTTCTCGTGATTAAGCACAGAAATAGCATACATTTGTATCTGCCAATAATTATTAGAATGGCAGATTTCAGCCTCTTGATACACAGACCTGTGTTCTGGAGAAGGAGCCTTGCCATATGATTTTAAATCGAATGGTGAAAGAAAATTTAGATACAGTGAGGATGGATCTATATCTTCTCGCTAGAATGTTCAGTCATATTACGCTCATTGCCATTTCTTGCTATAATCTCGCACACAGCCATCAGTTCCTCATCCAGATTTTGCTTAGATTAGCCAGCGAATGATGTCACGAAGACAGATCAATTCGTAATGATGTTTTTTTTTAAATAAATACTAACGGACGTATCCGATGCCAGTTAAGTTAGATTGCGTGTAATACATCTAACTGAGAACGATGACGCTGTAATCCTTCTCTAATAACGATGCAAAAAATACAAATCATAGTCATACATTTTTCAGTCTGATTCGATAATTCCCACATAAAAATTTTAGATAGAAAAATAAGCTAATCATCTCCAGCTTGCGAGACTGTTGCCGCTGGGAAAAATGAGGGCGAAAATTATCGTTTTTCGAGTTTTTATTTAATATCTCTTATTTTAACTACATTTTTTTTAAAAAAAAGCGGACGTCGACCTTTTCCAGGACCCAGAAAAGAATTATAGAAATTTTGATGACGATAGTAGTGACTGAGCTATTAGAGGACAACCAAACACACAGACTTTCTTCTTTATGTATATATGTGAATTGTTTTAATTTCCCATTTATGCTGTTTTGCAAATGCCAACACGTTTGTTAGTTGTGCGACAGTTAACATTTGCTATGTTGTAAACTGCTGAAAGTTTTCCCTGAATCACAGGGGCCAAAATGTTTGCAAATCTGTCCTAAGGCTTTAGTCATGAAATCTCCATATTTTTAAGATAATACAGTGAGCAAGTAGACATTCCAATAAGCAATTTGCAAGGGCATTATGTTTCTGGGAATTTGCTTCTTTTAGTTCAATTACCAGATTGCATCATGCTACGCCCGATTGGTAACTCACGATGTATTCGTATAGTTACCTACTTACAGTGAGACATGCTTTTGATTTCCTTGACAAAGCTCACATCCAGTGTGTCAACTCAATAAATCCAATTTTAGTATAATTGACAAATAAATAATATTGATAAAATCTAAAGTGATGTGGATCAATTATTTAATTGTTTTATTTTGCAGTCGTTCCACAACAATGAGAAATAAGTTAACAAAATAAATCAACTCATGAAATTAATCAAAAACTCAACTGTGCACAATGTATCAGGTAAAAACTTAGTTAAATAAACATTGAACATCTGAGTGCGCCCACTCCACGCACATATGTTTTTTCGCTCTTCTCATTTTCTAATATAAATACTTGACTCTATGCTTAATAGTCTAACCCTGTAATTCAACCTGCTCCTATCAAGAACTTCTGAAGTTATGAGAAATAAAATAAGAAAGAAAGAAATATAAAGAAAGAAAGAATAAACACTCAATAAAAATGGATGTGTAGAATTAACGAATTCTGATAGAATCCGCTTTTCTAAATTTCATAAAATCTATAATCGCGTTTTATATTTTCAAAATTACAACATACTTCGACTTAATTTTCTGAGCGTTGATATACCCCCAGAACAGTCACGAAAACTGTAGAATCAGATGGGAGACGGAAAATGGCATTGTATTACAGCCCTTTTTGGTTTTGGTACGACGTAATCACAACCCTGAAATTGTGCTTGAAATAAAGTAAGAGTGTATAGAGGAGAGAAAAGAATCTGTCTTGACTGAAGGGTGAATCGACTTAAAGTTCCCTGCAATTGCTCAAATTATTAACAGAAGGCAATTTAAGATATGCAATACAATTATCCAAGAGTAAAGAATTATAGAATAAATTTACTTTTGACTGAGGTTACTTTTGACTTGGACTGAGGTACGGAAACATGCAACCCAAAGATTTCTTTGAAGAAAAAGGTATTCATCTCAAGAAGTTACAATAACTGGCTAATCTATCCAACAAATATTTTGTTCTTCAAAGGATTAATGAAGCAGCTGTGTTATGTTGTAATATTTTTGACCTTGGAAATGCGCTTAGAATCAGATATACACTATTAATCTCCGTATGGAGAAAAAATATTCTCATCCCGGTAGCGTTATTCAATTTCCTTCGCTTAATCGAAACTATGCAACGACGAAATGTTTGTGTATTATAGCATAAGGGTAAGAAAATTCTATTTCTTTGTAGAGTTATTAGGTTATTTCGAAGCAGCAGACTTGAAAAATTAGTAACGACTGCGCCGGGACTCGAACCACGCGACTGGGGATTAGGGAACCCAATCGCCAAATTCTGATGGTAGAGAATCCAACACCTTTTTAGTTCGGGCACCAGTGTAGAGACATTAGTTTATTTTTGAAGATGTGAGAAATGTGCAGTGCCCTCGCCAGGACTCGAACCACGGACCTCTCGGAAACGCGTCGAGTCTCTCGAATACGCGCCCAGCGTGCTGACCGCTACACCCCGAAGACATTCAAAGAAGGTGGGAGAAATACTTTATAGCTTTTATGTTGAAGACCAAAACGCTTACCTCAGAAAATTTGGTCGAGTGAAAAGAGTCGACAGTTTCTGTACTGTATCTCATGTGATATACGAGAGTAGAGAATGGCTTACCGCAAGTTCATTGTTGTTGCATCAAGAAATGATAGTCAATATTCACAATAAAGGTTGCACAGAGTGGAAGGGATACATACTACTGATTGCCGAATGTCTACTGTCCACTTTTACACAGCAAATAATTATTTTCAGACGCAACAGTGCACTTAGGAGAACGATAGCACTCGGCCAGTATAGTGATTAGTGTCCCTGAGTACCTTATGAATGGACTCGGGATCTAATGCTGGAGAAGACATGAAAGTTTGTAAGCATATAGTATCTGCACGACAGGGGTTCATTCAAAATACGCGACGAACCGAAAGTCCCCTCGAGAGGCTTGTGGTAAATTAGGAAAAGTGGGAGAACCTCTGACCGTTCCCTGAAGTCCTCCTTCCAAGCTGGAATGGAACTATATCTGTACAACCAGTGGTCTTCTGTTGTACCTTTGCTTCTACCTGTACCTGTCTGGCCATCTGAATCAGCATCAAATACTCAGTATATCATTCACGAGTATGAAGATGTGCTTTTACTCCTAAACCATCTTAGGCGCATAATCACTATCAGCCCTTAACTTTTGACATTATCAGCCCTTAAACGTTTCTATTATGTGGACATTTTTTGGGCAATCTGTAGCCCTTAAAAGCCGCCAATATCAAATCTAGTTGAATCATTCTATTTCAAACTAAGTTACTTAAAGTTTCTGAAGTGAGTGATTTAAATTTTATCTTCCGTTAAAAAATTTATACTAGGCAAGAAAATCAGAAGCTAACCAAAATATATCCTTTAGGACTTTTTCTAATACGCTAATTCCCGCCATATTTGACCTGCAACTGGCATTTATCATTAAAATCTGTATACGTTATCACTGTTTTGGATGTTTTCCTAGTAGAGTATTTTGTAAACGTATTTGTGGTATTATTTTTAAGATTTACATACATGAATAATTGTTCATCCTTATCGACTCACAGCTCTAAGACTATATAGTCAACTATAGTTGCAAACTGAAACTGAGTTCGGGACGCTTAATGACACGAAGAGATAATAAAGTGCATCACAGGCTTTTCGTAAATGTATCCATAAGGCAATTTAAATACCTTAAAAAATTTTTTAATTAATTTTGATAACCTTTTCTTTAAAGCAATCATTTTTCCGCTAGACCAAATAAAAATCACCGATATAAATATAAAAGCAATTAATGCTGCGTAGTACTGAAGCACTGCAAGCACGAGGACTGCAATCACTTTAAAATGCATTTTAGAGTGGTAAGGTTGTTTTCACGGTCGAGGGATTTCTTGTTTTCTTGAAAAGTGTAAAACAAAGGCAATGAATCATCTCACGGTCTTCTCGAATGCAAATGATAAATCACCTCCTGTGTATTGACGAAAAAAGGAAAAATACTCTTAAAGTTTTATATTAAATTTTGGAGGAAAATTTCTGAAGCATGAAGTAATTTTTTGCAACTTCTTTATTCACACGTTTCAAAAATAGAAGCCAAATCCCGTCACAAAGATTATCAACGCTGATATGGAGCTTTTATGATGAGTAATAGTTGTTTACTTAAATAAAGATTGTGTTAAAAGTAAAATTATGTTTAAAAATTATTCTCTCATTGAATTACTTTAAATATTATCATTACAAACACACACACACAACACGCACATGTATATATATATATATATAATGGCTTTATCATTTGAAAGCTTGCTACTCTTTATAATTACTAGCATTTGCTTTTCGAAATAATACATTACAAAAAATGGTTTTAATTTATACTTTATCAAAGTACTTAACATTTCCTGCAGTGTTTTGTTGTAAAAATTGTTAACGTCTACGGCAGGAGATCTTAAATGTTTCTTTATCGTAGCGTATGATACAGGTCATTTGAGGATCTACCCGCTCTGTAGATAAGCCCAGTCCCGATGAAAAGTCTAGCACAGGTCAAACAATGTGCCGATTTCGATAGTACGTTTCAACGTTTTTATTATTTGCTCCTTCACAATTCTTTTACAATAAATTCACAAGAATACGCTTTAAGAACTTAAAATAAAATTTACGTGTATATTAACATTTTCCTTAAAATTTTAAACCATGAAAGCTCTTATAAAGTTCTCTTTCTGTCTCTGAATGTAAATGAGAAATGTATTAGTTTCGAACTAACCTCTATCAGGTTTTCATATAAATGTATCCAGCAAATATATTACATAAAACCACTTCTTAAGAATTACGTTAACTATAACGTAGCTGTGTATTTTAATTCTATGCAATTCTGTGAAGTTGCCATCGCTAACTTAATTGCAATCTGCAATCCAACGCATTTTGTCTATATATGAATTGTTACCATAATGTAAACAGACGCAAATACTTTAAGTACTTGTGCTGCAGTGACTGCATTTCAGATACAATAACAGCACTACTCATTTGAAAGTGCATAGTTAGCTACTGGACGCAGTCCCTTTCAAACAATATATTAAGGACGTGGGTTTGGAACAACGGGAAATTGGAACCGCGGAGGAACAAACCTCTCTCTCAGTGCCCAGCGGCTTCTTCCAATCTCAAAGCGAAAGGTCTCATTCAGAGTCCACCAATACGCTTTCCCTATTCAGGTGGGTCACTTTCCTAATTAAAGCTTAAGGCGGCCGCTTTATCCGCACAAAGCAGGGAACGTGTCCCATTCGAAATGGCGGCTTAAACAGCCCGATGCGGGCCTAATGCGGATGTGGCGCTTAATTGCGCGGATCTGGAGCACAGTGGTGCTGTAACTAAGGATTTGTTTAGATCCGTTGTCTTTGCCGGTCATATAGAAGATTATCTTGATAAAAAATAAAAGGATTTAATTTTTTTTAATTAGCTAGTTGTTTTGTTCTCAATTCTTTTACATGTCTATTTATACAAACCTGACGAAACTTTTATTTTGCAACAGTATATACCTTATTTAAAGGCTAGTGATTGTTATTATTAATCTTACTTCTTTCTACGTTATTTTATTTCCTTCTTATAACTCTGCTTCATACTACAGTTCCAGATATTACCCTAGCTTTGTTTGAAACCACATGCAAGTACGGTTTGGTTTAGTTAAATTACGGAAAGGTGAAAGGAGTGAGGGGTTATAAGTGAAAGGAGGCCATCTGACTAAGTCAAAAGGCGCATTAGTCGTGGACTTTCTAAAGGAAATCAGCTCGTATTCACATCATTTACGCACAGATAAATAACCGAAAAAAGAAAAGAATGATTTTTATACAATGAACGTGCTCCACTCTTATGTAGTCAAAATGGTTTATTGGTTAGTGAAGGCTGAAATCCATTCTTTTGGCTTCAGATTTGAACCTAGAGTAAAGAGCAAAATGTTATGATTAAATATTATGCCTGCAAAATGGGGGTATTAAAAATTTGCCTATCTGAATATCCTCTCAAAGGAATTTTAGTACACAAAAATCTGATTGATCTAACTGATTTCAGGTGTGATTTCAGAAATACAAGTGAATTTTCCAACACCAACTGCAAGAGGAATTTTATTTCCACTAGAAAATATAACCTTTAATTTTGAATTGCAACCAGTAAAGCCAGTTATATAATTTCACTGATAAATAACCGCCGCTTGTTTAAATTTCAAATGTGCAAAGAAAGATAATAATGTAATTCTGATATGAGTCAGAATTTATTCATCTGTTTTCACTAATAACATCAGGTAACATTTGAACTCATAAACACAATTTTATCAAAATTTCTAATGAATGTGAGCTCTTAATTTTGCTTGTTCACATATCTAATGCAGAAATAAGGGGTAGGATATTACATTTTTTTTTACCGAAAATTTTGTGCAATCTGAACTCGGTGAGCCATAGCAATCACTGATGCGTGACTTAAATGCTCGTTTGGAATTAACAGGAATGTCCCCACGCGTGGATGAGCTTGTTTTCGGGTTGCATTAATCCCCCTCGAATGAGTTGGTGCAGTTGGGATTATATGTGATTTATGTTCATATTAACGACCAAAAACCGCTGCATTTTGAATAAATACCCTGCATATATAAAAATCCGTAATCTCGCCATTATTTCAAACAGAGTGCCTTATCTCGGATGCTAACGTGAGATTTTCTATGATGGTATTCAAATATATTAATAAAAATGCCTGAAATCTAGTACTCCAAATAACGGTGTAATTAGTGAAAGGAATTTGAGTTAGTTCTTAATTGGCCACAGTATACTGCGCAATTTTTTTTAACTTGCCAAAAGGTTTGTGATTTCCGAAATCAAAACCATGTAAACAGAAAACTGTTGATGTTCATTACCTAGCGAAACGTTTTACATAAAAAGTTTGTCTTCTGTAAGAAATACATAAAGCCGTAATTTTAGTAAAATTGTATTTCAGGATCGATTTTTGGAACTTTTTAACAATTTTAAGATTAAAACTAAAAATTATCGATTTTGAAAGCGACAATGCGACAATAGATCTTGCTTATCAATAAGAATATATATATATATATTATACACATTCTTTAAATTACACACACACATATATATATATATACAAAAAAAAAAAGTTATATCAAATATATACATATCAATTGAGTTTTATTCAAAATCTACGCCAATTTGATGTTGTTTATTTGCTTTATTTTAAGCTTTGCAGTGACATTTTTTTCTTTTCCATTTAAATTTTATAATTATGTTGGAAATGAAGTTCAAATATAAATATCTGTATCAAAAAGAAAGTAACCTGCGAAGGGTTATTAGAAGTAAATGTATTGTTACTTTAAATTTAATTTTTGTTGCATACGGATGAGTAGAGAGACTAGATTCAACTGAATTATGCCAAAGCATACGAGGGCTATCTAAAAGGAGATGCGTTCGTGGGAGATTTTTTGTGAAACTGTTAGACTTGAGAACGGTCTTGACGTTAGATGACGTTAGACCGATTCACGTTAGACTTGAGGAAACAAAAGAAACTTCCATGTAGCAAATCCGTTCTTATCCAGAAGACTTATACAAATTTCGTAACAATGGAAAGCAATCTGTAGCATTCAGACCGTTGTTTATAAATAAAATTAATGAAGCATGCAAAGCTTGATGCAAAATATTACCGTCAGAGGTAAAGATAATACAAACAGATCGACTGCGTCAAGTTATGCTTTTGTTCTAAAATGTAAATGAAGAATCTTTGAAACCACTTATATTAGCAATAGCTAAACATATAGTTTTGCACTTTGATTTTTGGACACGGGTATTGCCTGAGAAAAATGAAAAATTAAAACAACCGTAGTCTATCTGAAGTTAAACTGAATCTGATAGCACAAGTGCTTTTATTAGCGTAAACGTGAGTTGTTTGGTTTAAAATTTTCTCCATTAAGATATATCTCTGTGAGTAGCTTGCCGTCTTAAGTAAATTACCTATTTACAATATAGAAGGAATTGTTGCATTAGGTACTACGGGATTTTCAACAACGATGTTATATTATATTTCCATTGATGAAGTCTATTTAATGCATGGCCATATATTACACATGATTTTTCTTTTTCTGCAAGCATGTATGTATTAATGCACACTTATATATGAAAAGGCATACGTAAGTTTTTTTTTTTTAATTTGAGTTACGTCTGTGCCGAATTCAAGTTCTCAAATGTATTAACATTAATCTTTTATTTTGCAATGAGATTTTACTAATTATTCTAACAAATTACTGTAATAATTTCTCCCCTTTTATTAAAGGTAACAGTCAGCATTTCGTACTTTTTAAAATTTTTATATTTGCTTAATAATTAGTTTTCATATTAAATTTTTTTAATATATATTATTCTTCATTTTTTTTAAACATATTATAATGTAGAACCAAATATATCTATAACTTAAGCTCTTAGTTTTGCGAGTCCACTGCATTAGGTTGTCAAGAAATTTATTACTCATATTTCAGAACATTTAGTGATTCAGTGTTTCCTATTTTGAGCCTTTTTAACGTCCTATAACATTATATTAGTAAGACATATATCTTCCACATTATTCTGACAAATTTTGCCTTTTTACGAATTACAAAACCATTAATTTATCATCTGTGCAGTGGGACAAACAGATCGCAGAGTTGTCACTATTTAGAGTATTATAAGTTCTTTAACTTATCTTCAGATTAAAAGTGTTCATTGCTTCACTAACTTAGCTATTTATCATCATCATTAAGTCCGCGCATTCTCTTCTTAATAATTTACATAATTCAGATAATAGTCCTAATTGATATAATTTATAAAATAAAATTTTTTCTAATGATTAACGTTGCTTATCTTTCGCCTCTGTTGCGATCAGAAATGTGTCCCTCAAATTCCAGTTTATATATAATTTTTATCAGCTCAATTTCTTTGATTTGTTAATAAAACATCTGCTTTCTTTATGATTAAAGGTAAAGAGAGCCACTGTTACATGTCAATATCTTTACATTCTGATATTTTATAACATAAAACGGATGTACAGCAACAAGTCTTTAACTTATTTTAGTAGGAAATACCTTATCTTAGTATTAACTCGTCGAATTTAGTTAAAATGTTTGGTATTTCATTACCACTCAGTTTCAACAATGGGTTTTAAAATATAAAAAATATCTAACCTATTTTTTCATGATTTTTCCATTGAAAAATACTCCAATATGTCATCAACAAGCTGTTTCATTAATGAATTAATTTCTGTTTTAGAGTCAAAAATCCAAAACGTAGAATGTCTTAAATACAGTTTGCCAGTTAATTGTTTGCAAATTCCTTTTTTTTTTATTTCTGTGGTTTCTTTGTTAAGGAATATAAGCGGAAGCAGAAGCGCGGTAAACTTCTATTAAACAGTACCGTATTATCATTTGAAGAAAAAAGTTAATTTAAAATTCAGCTGCACACTAAAATTATTTTAAAGAAAAAAGTTATCATTTAAATTCTGAAAAACAACGAATTTTAGTATTTTTAAGAATGCTGCAATTTAGGATAATTAGAAGATTCACGGTTTTAAATACTACCTGAAGCAAATAACATTTATCTGGAAGGCTTTCTAAAGGAAACTGGATCATATCCACGTAGCGCGTGAAAAATATCACGAAAACCATGCAGCTTGCAGGTTCGCTAAGATTTGAACTTCGGGTGAAATACCGACGTCCAACGACTTTAACGTTACAATGCTGGCGAACTCAAAGTTGAATGAGAAACAATTTAAACTCAAAAACCTTCAGAAAGGTGCATTGCATGCCTTTGTGTGTTAACAGTATCGCGATTCACATAATTCTTACTGAAAATTTGTGAAAAACATTCAGCTAAATTTACATGTTATTCCAGCATTCTTAAAGCCTAAACTGCTTACAAAAGTTAGGATGACTTTTCATATTACTTCTATTACTGTCAGTATTACTTTAAGTAGCCTGAAGGTGATAACATGCTTAATAGTAAATTATTTCACGGTAAACCGTAGGAAGAATTTACGCACTTTTATATAATATACAATAAAATATCTCTTAAACAGCAGCAAAGAGACCTCGCTGATTCCAGGTAAGAAAGTTTCTAGGATAATTGAACAAATTTTGTATAATTTATTTGTTAATGTCTTGTAATACCATCTGCAGAAATTGCAGAATTCGAAATTCGTATGTTGTGTTTTTCGATCTATCTGCAATTAACGGGAAAATACTAGCGATTTGTTTAAACTGAAACACATTCATGTGATTTTATGTTTCAGGAAAACAATATTTAAAAAGTGTCATGTATCACGTGCAATTTCGTGAATTTCTTAGATTGACGATTTAAAATTTCGAATATTTGCTTCCTAATAATGTTATCTCCAGAAGTCTGAAATTACGATACGTGTAAGATGAAGCTTAAAGGCATCATGCGATAGCAGAGATGAACTTTGCTATGCAAAATCTTCTGACACTCAGCAATCTTTCAACAGGTTCCTGCCACATAACTTTCTTGCTCTGCGCATTATATTCTTCTTCATCGCTCCTTCCGCTCATCATCTTTCTACTTTTCCTGTATACGTTGATTATTCCTCTTCATATCAAAAGTCTGCACCTCTCCTTCACTAATATTAACGGTATCTGAATATGTAACTAAATCTAAGATGTCAGTCACGACATGTTCTAAAATTATCGCCATCTGCCCACAAAATGATAAGCCACAATGTATGCCAATAGTGACGTAAATAAATGTTCTTTACATGTTTCACCCAAGAGACTGCATATGACATTTTGTAATGGGTAGTTTTTCTAAAAATAATGGACACTTCCTTTAATATTCACACATCGACATATTAAAATCGATCATCAATTCATTTTTGTATTCTGGATGAGTCCTTAGTCCAATAAGGTTTGTTGTGTTTGGTTCCAGAAACACAACACGAATGCTTTCCACATTTAAATCTTCAGATTGTTAGCCCATTATATGTACATTTTTTTATTCTGCAGTCTAAATTTCAGTTTTAAATAAGACCTCAAAAGTACCATTAGTTTGATATCATCGGTTCACTGGATGCTGTTTAAGAGAAATTTTACTCCTAGCATGGACTAACAATATGAAGTCTTCTTAACTCATAAATAGATGAAGGAATTACAAGTAGATGAAGGAATCTCTTCATCTATTTGTAATTTACGTTCTTTTCTATATGTCAGTTTCTTCACGTAACAGAATAATTCATAAAAGACCTACACTGCATAATAAATACACTCGATTGAAAGATTTATTATATTGGAATCTTTAGGAATCTAATCGTGAAACAAAGCAAAGCTAAATAAAAAAATCCAGCAAATCTTTATGAAACTACTATATGCAAGAAGTCATTTGGTTCCTGGATATACACGTGATAAGATCTATTGTAATTACGAAAGTCAATGAACGTCGCGGGATTAATTTTCCTACCAGTGCACATTTCAAAATATGATTAAATACTTTCCGCTGTGCGATCTCTTTGATCCGTCAGCTCTATCAGCTTCAAACCTGGAGGTTATACGGAATCACTCACTCAGTCAAGAACAGTCTATTATAAATTTAGGTGAGTAAGCCTATGGCCTGTAAACCTGCCGTCATGTTTCTTTCAATAGATGTACTATTTCTCAAAGAGAATACTTACATATTTGTGATTAAACAGGATAGAAGGAGGTTAATCTTACGAAACACTAATTATTGACATTAAATTAAACATTTAAAATTGTTTACTCAATAAATAAAAAATCGTATTAATTTTTAAATAAGGAAAATAGGGAATCCATTTCCATAGAAAACAAAACATTTAAACAAGTATTTCAAAAAACAATTAATTCTTGCCTAGCCAGTTTCTCAGTCAAGCCAATAAATAACTTTCTAACTTTCCCTTATTAACCTGCAGATGCACCCCATCCTGCATTTTTACTGTTACATTTCAATAAAATTTTTAGAAGAATTTTCCTACTAAAATAAATAAAGTGTCTGTATTTTACGGAAACAATAGCACAAAACATTAATATTCTTAATAGAAATATACCGTATTTCCTCCCGTATTTTCCCTTTCTACTTCGTTGTACATAGTAAGAGAAGTATTCTAATCGCGAAAAATTTCGAGTATGCATCTGAACAATGTTTTTGCATGACATTTGTACTTACGGGTAGAATAAAGGACTCTTTGTTCAAAACTGATTGTAAAATGGATTTAAAATGAAATCAAAAGAGATTTTTTGTGACGCCTGTAGGTACGTACATATGAATATATCACGCGTAGCTCAAAAGCGAACAGCCATAAAAAGGTGAAATTTTGCATATGAGACTGCTATAACATGTATTTGTGCACCTCCCTTATATTCATACTCTGTTACACGGTTCGGGGAGCTCAGTTTTTAATCTTATATGTTAGCCAATTGTGCATTTTTTGCTTTAAAATGATTAAATTAGGTTGATCTTATGTACTTGTCAAGTTGTTTATGCCTGTAGTTAATCTGCATACAATAGTTTTAGAATTATCAACAATTTCAAGGTTTAAGCGGCGCTAGGCATTATTGGATATCACCCGTTTGTTCAGATTTGAAACTCTTAGTAGAACAGTAAATTCAGCCAGGTGGTGCACCAATTTCAATGTCTTTTTTCTTAGTGAGATCAAAAGTTATCTTTTCGTTTTGCGCACCGAACATTTTGTTCTATTGTCTGCCGGCCGAATTGCTTACTTTTGCATTGAAACTCTAATTTTAATTGCAAAAATTGTTTTTTAACTATTTTAAATTAACTTGGTGTTTTAGGTTTTTCTGTGTTTTGAAATTTTTAATGACGATTCTTTTATGTATTTTTGCCTTGCTTCGAAATGAGAACTTCATTGATTGTATAAGAATATAGCTCTAATAAAATTCTTAGGATAAGTTAAAGCGAAATGCAACAAAAATGTGTTTAATTTAATAATCCGAAAAGGAAGTCATGTGGTGTCTACATCAGATACTTTTTGCTAACATTATCCTCCAAAAATCGAAAGGAGAAAATTATGCGAATAATTTAATTTCCGAAGGACTTTGTTACAGTAAGAACCTAACAAACGGAAAGTAGTCATGTACAAGCTACAGTTAACTATCCCAAAATTATTTTTTTTTAAAGAAAATTATTTCCAGTAACAATACATAGTAATTAGCATTAATATCTAACAAGGTATCTTCATTTCTAATTTTGTAACTTGAATCCCGCCTGTAAATGAACTTCTTATTATTCTCTCTACTACTTATTAGGTCTCAAATCATCCATAAATAATTAGAGGTGAACTTGCAGTTGACTCAAACATCGGTATATCACTAGGCAACTTCAGGTATGTAACAAAAGAATATTAAATAGTGAGAGTAAAAGTGTAAACATTACTTCTGGGAGTATACTGCACTATGATAAATGATTGTAACGATCATAAAGATAAAATGGTGGAATTTTTCTATATTCTTACATGTAGCTGATAAGTAATTTTAACAGAAACTTCAGTTACACAAAATATCTTACATATGCCACTGTTACACGCGTTGTTTCCTTCCCTTGATTTCTCGCGAATTGCATTTTATAACAGAAATACGAAGTTGAGCAAATGCCTTTGAAAAGGGATTTGGAGGACGTTGGAGACTTGAGGACAAAAGGAATGTTTAAAGCTGTTTCGTATTTAATTAATTCCGAAAACTTTAAACAGAATGCCACTTTAGCAATGGCTTTGCGCAGATGTTATCGGATTTCAGAGAGGGAGTGTTATAAGCATTTTATCAATTATAGACTCTTCATCTTTAGTTTCTTGAAGAATATGTCTGGAAGCTGAAAAGATCCGATTGTTCCATTGGAAGATAACAAGATTTCTTTGCGTTATAGAAGATCTTTGCTTCCCTGCTTGTAATCAATCCTTTTATTACTGGTCTGAATATCCTCTAAATAATATGAATGCAGCCATTTATTTAAAAAACGATTTGAATGATGTTTTCATTGCGTTTTAGTTTCCAGTGTATTGCGAGATTTTAATTTAGTTTAACAGCAAACAAGAAATTCATAAATAGAAAAAAAATTTTTCCTAAAATTTTGGTTTTCGTTTTTTAATTTAAGAAAATAAATTAAAACCGATAAATTTAAAAACTGTAGATATGTTGTCTTAACCAGCATCTTATTTTATAATTATCTTAAAATCGATATTTTAGGTTTCGTTTTAAATAGAATAGACATATTTGTTTTTCATCAAATCAGGCTTTTTCATACACTAAGTGATATTTAAAAATATTAATATTTTATTAAAGGAATCTGCCTACCAGTAGTTGTGCGGTAAAGTCGTTGAACACTGGTAGTTCGATCCGAGGTTCAGATTCTGCATGGGCGTTTTCGTAGTTTTTCCCATATGTAAAATGTATGCGAGGCATTCCTCCACTTAGGCAGACAGCTCTCGAACCTTTGTCGTAATCACATAAACTAAACTAAACTAAATTATTAAAGAGATTTTGATAATTAAAAATATTTTATAAATTGTGTTTTTGAATAGAATCATTTGTGCAGTTTATTATGATGAAAAATACAAAACCAATGAAAGAGTACTTAATTTTTCAAAGTGTCTCTTAAATGCAATTTCAGATTCACAGAGGATTATGCATTCTATCTATAATGTCGGTAAGAAATTTGAGTAATATATTTATCAATTTTAAAATGTCATATTTGATTAAAATTTGTTAAATCGATACTTTTAATTTTTTTTTTCAAAAGCTCACTATTACTCTTGTTAAATATTTTTTTTTTAAATATCACCACAAAAGTTTTGTGTTATTTTCGTTCGTAATCGAATTTAATGCAGGCACATAATGTAATTGACTTCAATGAATTATCCTGTCGTATCTTTTTTTTTTAGGTTTAATGTTCACATTATGAAAAGGAACACAATTTCACTTTATTATACTAGCGCACTGCAGCAACGTCTTCAAATTCAGACTGTAACTATTCATAAACATGAAAGGAGTTTAAATTTTTCATTGCATATAACATGACATATTCATGAAGTTTAGTTTGAAACGGAGTTTAGTTTTTCATTGCATATAACATGATATATTTATAGTTATTCGTTGCATATTTCATTGCACATTCATGCATGCAATATGCATTTCAGTGCATATTGCATGCATGAAAGGAGTTTAATTTTTCATTGCATATTGGTTAGAAAGGTTTTAAAATACTTACTTATTTTACTAATTTTAAATTTGAAATTAGGTATTTCTTTAAAGTGATAGAATACACTAACTTATTTCTTCGAGAAAATAGACATACGCATTAGACGCGATATTGAGTTTTATTTGATGACAAAATGAAGGCACGACCGAGTAAACAGCAATAACATATTGAATTTTACTAGAAATATGTGTAATTATATTCCCTTGATTCATGTTTTTAACTACTGTTATGGCATATTAGATATTAAACACTAAAATTATTTTAACCAGCACTAAAAAGTTTCGGCTTGTGCTAAAATTTCTATCTTTCATTGATAACGTCATTTCCATGGATTGGATGACTCTTATGTATTTTGAATATAACTGGAACTATTTTTATATATGTGTCCTTTTCATGAAGAAAATATTCGATTCTTATCATGAAGAACTTTTTTCCAAATATTAAATTTAACTTAAATTTGAAATTTTTAATGTTTTTTTAGCCCAAAGTGGAAATTTGTCCAGAAGTGCTATTAATTTCGTTTTGGAATTTTGCCTTGGTTCATTATAAAAGGCATTTCAGTTTTCAAATTGTTGCCACCAAAACTTAAAGCCCAGCATTACATTTTAAGAAATTAAACAGTGAAGAATCTGCATGAATGCATGTATGTTCGTCGCAATGGGATAAAACAACGGTACCTACAGACATCAAATTTGGAATAACGTGCCACTCCAATATGGGCATCTGGAAGCCCAAATTTTGAATTTGGGATTTATTTTATTAACTATTTCATGTTTTGCAAATCTTTAATGAAACTTTGATTAACAAACTCAACGATTTTAAAGCGACTAATAACAACACTGTACGAAAAAAAAATTTTATCTCCAACGTACAAGTCAGTGTATCGGAAATTCTAAAGATATGTTCTTTTTTAATTCTTTTGTGATATTTCTGTTGAAATGAAATTTTATGGTTGAAGTGCGAAGGGCATGATATTTAATAACTAAAGGTAACACACGAAACGTTAAAGTTTAATTGTTTATTGTGTGTTTAATATAATAAATATTAAACAATTATTGTTATTAAACAACAATAATTGTTTAATATTTTATACACATATTAAATGTAATCGCATACATTTAATATGTGTGCGATTAAAAGTTATTCAATATGTGTATGATACATTATGTGTAAAAGCACACATTTAATATAATTTGTAACAGATTACTTCTCTCGTCGCGAAATTGCCGAAATAAATTTATAATTTAATAATTTGAAACGAGTGAGTTAAGTCGTATTTTATATAGCAATTTTTAGAGATTGTAATTTGTCAATGATGCCTAATAACATAAAGAAGCAATCTGCAGTTGAGTCATCCAATTTGCTTCAATAAAATGATCCAATCATTCACTTAATAAGAGGACGTTTCAGGCTTTTGATGAAATCATACAAATAATAGATGGCTTTTCTTATTAAAGAATAATGTTTTGTAATTAGTCATTTCGTTTACTTAATAATTAAGGACAAATACAGCAATCTGAGAATAATTATCATGTAAACATACTTTTGTGGGTAATAAAAGCATGCTTGTGTGAAATAACACTTTTTTGCAGAAAAATTAATGTGCAGTAAGAATTGAGTTACCAAACTGATTTTCTTTTAATGTCTATATGCTTTATGAAACATGGTTTCATTCACACAGAAGAAACTGGATACTCTGAATTACAAGCTTAAATTAATTATTTATGAAATATGTGTATGTAATCTGCAGTTTATTTTTAGTCAATTTCATTTTAAAACTTTTGGTACCTTATCAAGAACATGCCAACAGGGTTTGTAATTCTACATTTCCAGTTAGATTTCTAGTTTCCTAATTTCGAAATGATTAATTAAATTATCAACCTTCTCAGAATATGTGTATGTTTATTTTCTAAAGTATATGATGCAGTCTGATATCTTGAACACCTGTGAGTTCGTCTAATGCGATTCCAAGGAATTCGCAAGAACTCATTTACAGAAAGCCTGTTATATCTTCGTATAAGAATTAGATTACACTGTTGATTTTTTATCATATATAAAGAATTTTTATTGCATTGTATTTCGTTTTACTCAATAATTTTTACTTATTTATTTGTTTTTTTTCTGTTGAATAGCTAATAAATTTATTCCCCCAATTAAAAAAATATTCCTGTAAACTTGTGAGAATGGGGCTTTATAACATTGTTTATTACATTAATCTGACTTTATTGGCTGTTAAACTATCAGTATTAAACCCAGTTCTTTGTGTGATTTATAAGTGTTCATGTTAACAAATTAGCGAGGAGAATAGAATTGTTAGGTAAAAGTCAAATTGTAAAGTACTATTTTTCAGAGTAATTTCATAAATGCTTTCAATGAAACAATGACAAACATATGTTTAGCTTTTATTATCAATATGTATATTTTCTTTTAATTTATTACTTGTTCCGCCCTTAGGCACTACACGGAAAGGGAGAGAGACCCGCGGAGGTCTTTTTAAGGAAAACTGGCTCATATTCACATTTAAACATAGGAAAAACCACGAAAACGCCCATGCAGCCAGCCCATTCACCGAGATTCAAACCCCGGACCGAACTATCAGTGTTCAGCAACTTTTACCACAAGGCAGCTCGTGGGCTTATTATCATTATACGTACCATAAAAATGCTCTCATGAGGACCCACGCTATAATTTCAAAAATGCCTTTAAAAATTTTGCCAAAATGTAATTTTGATTAATCTTAGCCTCTTATTTAAAAAAATGGGCCTCTTTGCCTTCATTTTCAGAAATCATTTTGTCACGCAATCGTTGAAATTAAAATTTGATTGAGGTTATTGTTGTAATTGTATTACTCAATAACTGTTAAACTACAGATGATGCTGTTTATAACGATACCTTGCTTATTACGAGAGAAGGAATTTGGCGTTCTCTGTAATAAAAATTGGCTTAATATCATCTCATTTTCTTTTGTACCGATTGTTATGATGCAATGATCACTAGTTCTTATAGCGAACATCTTATAGCATTCCTTTTCTTCCTCTTTTATGTCTTGATTACATTTAAATTTTAGTTATTCAATTTTAACATTTTATATCGTGATAACTTTATATCGTGATACTTTTACTGCAATTATTCTGATGAAACCGAACATGCATCCTACTTATCAAGTAATAAAATATTGTGTCTTAAACTAGTCTGGCTGTCCCTTGTTTGGCTTCTCCCTCGTTTGGCTGTTCCTTGTTTTAAATACAAATTTTTGGAATAAAAGCAATTCATCAATCTATTTTTTCCAAAATATTCAATAAAATTAATTTATCATCATTAATGATAAACAAATTTTAATAGATTTAATTTATAGGATTGTCTATGATATCATTTTTTTACAAGTTTTCAAATAAATTTCCTTCCTTATTTTTCCCTTATAACCAGACGTTCCTTATTTTTCCCTTATAACCAGACGACCAATAAATTGTACGACTATTCAATAACGAACTCGAGTATAAATGGGTAACCATTTCTCATCGACGCACTGAACTTTCGGATAAATTTCCACTGGAAACATTACCTTCCTGAATCACGATAACCACAGTAAATTACTGGTTTAATAAGACCGCACCAAGATGTGTTCCAAAGAAAGAAGACCCCATGATCGAGACAATAAACAAAAATGGGACACCGTCCAGTCTATTGTACCTCCAACTGGTTTATTCCGGGACGAAACGGAGAAATGTCCTTCGTTATTCGAAGATATCTCTCTTGGGGTAGAGGCAAAAGAAAGAAAGCAGCGGCTCTGGAATTAAAGGCTCTGGCAGGTAAAATCCTTCCCCCAGGGCAAGTAAACGATCGTTACGGACTGGACTGCATTTTCGACGACACCTCTAGTACCTCCGCCACCACCCCGTAACTTTTTTTATTCCTCTCGTGGAATGGAGGTGGATATAGGAGTAATGGTTCTTTTTCCTCCTCATCATGAGTCTTAGCCTTCGGTTTGGGTCTGGGTGTTTTCTTTTAGAATCTTTATTTCTGCTTCATTGGTTGAGAAGTTTGCACTGTACCAGTGTTGTTTAATGTTGGTTCAAGTTGATAACCGTGTGCTTTGGATGTAGGATGTAGACAAACTTTGGAAATCAAGTCAACTGTTTTCTAAGTAAATGAAACTGGAAAATTCACCATGGATTTAAGAATAAAGTAATGAATTTCTGTCACCATTAGTTCATCAAGAGGAAATCTCTTGCACTGTTATGTGCTAAATGTTGTAAGTACAAGGAATTAGCTCCAGAAAAGTGTAATCTGAAATTTGATTTTTTTTATTCAAAATGTTCTTAGTAATTGAGTATTTATAAGTTTTGGAAATATCAGACATCAGTTAAAACCTGTACATATCTTGATATCAGAAATAATTTAACCAATGCTATAACCCTTCTGAAATTAAATGAAAAATTTTAAAAGATTAATTTGCGACGAAAAAATGTCAATGCTTCATACCATTCTAATTTTTCGTTCTCTGAAAGTTAGCAAATTGCGTCTAATAATACAAAAGTAGATTAAATTCTCTAAATTTAATTACTCTGTGTAAAACAGAAAGAAAATATCTTATCACGTATCATGGGACTAGGGAATATTTATTTATTGTGTCATGTATGATTTAATTCCAGTGGTTTTCATCCTTAAAAATTCTTATAAATCTTTGATTAGAATCTAGGTAAACGTTCTAACAAAATGTCTTGTCTCATGTGATAATTTTCCAAAATAATTATGGGTTCATGATAATTTTCTGAAAGTGGTATCTGTCGAAGACAAATATTCATGTATAAAGATATGAATGTATATCTTCAAAACAGAGCAAAATAATCTATGACACTTGTAAAAGTTTTTATTCTATTCAAACAGGGGACAGCCAGACAGTGCAGTGAAAGCCAATGGGAATTCATATACTGTGGAAGTTAGGCACTTGAAATTTGCCCACAAACGGCAGAACAACTGTAGTAGTGCCGGGTTCATAATTTGGAAAGTATCATATCGGTTATTATACCACTTCATATGTTCATAGGATTAACGTCTTTAATACATCAGCCTGAAATCTTAGAAAACGAAGGCATTTTAATGGAGATTGTAGTACATACATATTCGACGTACAGCAATTTGCTGGATCCTCGAGCTAATTCTCAAAAAGGAGGTAGGGTATTTTCGGAAAGGATTACTGTGATTACTTAGATTTAGGCGAAACTATTAAGAGTTAAGGGGAGAAATGTATTCGTAAAGCATTTTTTAAAGAAAACTAAGGCGTGTTAGCTTTGCATAAGGGAAAACACCACAACTGCTCAGTGCAGTTAATTCATCTGCAGGGGTTTATATGCGAGTTGAACTACTAGCGTTGGGTAATTTTTTTTACCTCTCAGCTTTTGATGGACCTGCACTGGAAAGAGTTATTTCAAAACTCTCCATCTCAAGAATTTTAGCAGAATTTAAGGCTTTAGTGAAAGAATAATATTGTTTAATATTATTTACCACATATAAACATCTAAACGCTTGAAAACAATACGAGATCACGTTGTGAATTGTATGATTACATTCCCAAGAACGTTTCTAAAATTGCGTTACTTTGTAGACTAATTTCATGCTTTAATAAGCCCAACGCATGAAAGTTTGTTTATTATTTTCTATATCTTAATAAAAAAAAATTCTGAACTTCATGAAAACATGTTTTACAATATATGTGGTTTTGTTCTTATAAATTTAATCTATCTATAAATCTATCTATAGATAAAGTCTTATTAATGTAATAGACGGAATAATTAACATATGCAGCCACGTTAATGAGTGTAAAGGTTAGCTTTTCCCGGCTGCCATATCGAGAAAGCTTGGTTTTTAATAAATGCGCAGTGTCCTTGAGACATTGGGCGCATTAAATATTGGTGAACCAAAAGTACTCTTGAGGGGTTTGTGGCAGGGACACTGGATGGGAGATCCTCTAATCCGCCGTCTCGGGCTGTTTCTCTTAAAAACTGGGACGGAACTTCCCTTTTATTCGAAGTGTTATTTGGTTGCCGCTTGTGGTGTTCACTGAAAAATCTTCCTAGATGATAAGACAGCTAAATGACAGGTGAGTAGTGTTTAGTCATTAGAACTGCATTAAGATATAACTGTTAGATTATTTGGAACTACGACAACAACAGATTAGGAAACTGGTACACAGCTATGTATTACTTTTCTGTCTTAATCTCATTAAGCTGGGTGAATAGCAAAGCCTACTTCACAGAATGAATGATGGTTTTTTTAATAATAATTTATGATAATGCACGAGATTTCTCATGTACGCAATGATAGTACTAGTATATGCAACTTTTAAGCTATAAAAAACAAACACGAGAAAAAAATTGCCAATAATTAAGTAATTATTACAAATGCTTCCTCGAGTCAAATGATAAACTGATTAATTAAGTAATCAACAGAAAATTTCTCATTTAAAATTTCTAATTTTTTTATTCAATTAACCGATATTTTTCATGTGAAAATTAAATAGGTGTACAGTATTTTTTAAATGCAAAGTTGCATAAAACGGATTTTTCACATTCCTCTTCGCATTGCTCCTGATCAAAAACATGTTTATATTTGTCATCTGAAGGAAATCCTTATAATTAAATTCAATCTTAATCACCATAATAATTAAGATTTCTGGGAAGATATTCTTCAAATTTTCATTCACTTCTTTCCAAATTCTTCACAAAAAATATTAGTCTTCTAATTAACTGAGGCACGTGTTGTTAATTCATTAAAACCTAAGAAGAGGTGGACATTTTTTTAATGCAGGTTTATCGATTTTAATTCTCAGAAAAGTGGTAAAAAAAGGAAAACTAAGTTTTCAAACTAAGAATTATAGATTAAAAAAGATCATATTAGCCAGCTGGCGCCTTTCCTGAATTGATTTATTCCGAAGATAATTAGACTCTTTTAGTCGATACTGAAGTGTTCGAAATATATCAAGTACTAATTCTAAATTAAAGAATTTCGAAAGAAGTATTTGGGATTTCTGTCTTGAAATAGAACTCTAACGCTTGTAACTTCAGAAATGATAAATACCTTTACTAAAATTTTATTGGAAGTTTTCAGTTTGATTAACTCTTTTATGAATGTTTTGCTTTGCTAAAACTTAGCACATGAGAGTTTATACGTTACAAAGAAGTTTATACATTTTTTATTTCATTATTTGTATAGCTAATAGATCGTAAATGAATGTAAAAATTACCGGGTGGTTTTGTATAAAACAAGCATATCTTATCTGTTAAAAATATTAGTTTATTAATTATTTAGTAAGTAAAGTAATTTAATCTAGTAGAAAAACATTTCAGAAGAACATTTGCTTTTATTTCTTTCTACACTTTTATCAGTATATATTTTATAGTAATAATATTCCATTTCCAATATTAGAAGTAATATTCTATTTTCAAGTTCAGAATGTAAAAATTATTTATAATTTCCATTGCTAGAAATTCTAAATACCAAAATTATTATAAAAAATAAAAGTTAGCTTATCCGTCAGATTCGAACATTAACACAAGAATGACATTCAAAACTGACAGTCTTACAGTTTAAAGCCATAAAATCCATAAAGTACTAAAAGAGATCCAGAGTATGAATTCCATAAAATATTAATATAGATTACATTTCATGAAACTAGGTATTTATTCACAAATATATTTTAGGTGTGAATAAATACGGGTATTCAAAATAAAATGATAATATGACCAGACCACCATGCATTTGCAACCAACATTTATCCCGGCAGGCCTTGCGAGAAAAGTTTATGCAAACATTTAGAACTCGGAATGTAACATATATATTTCTTGCTTACTACGTTAGTTTATTCTTTATTTATTTCCTAGGATTACCTGATTGATTATTCTTGGGTATTTCAGTCTAATATGTTTATGTATGAGATGTGCTGCGAATAAAAATAAGAAAAACTTGGACAACATGGTTTTCAGGCGAGAATAACGTTTATTCTTTAGTATAATAATATTATTTTTGCAACGCGTACTAAAATCATCACATTCTAAGTTCATAGCTTAGTTCAAACGAAAGTCAGCAGATAGTAGTTTTATAAGTAATTCCAAACAAACACTATGAAGGTTTCCTAGCACAGATTATGTTACTCATGGCGTCAAAATTGCTAAGCCTAGCCTTTCAAATTCTCATAGACATTGTTCACATTTTAGTTACTGATGTTTATCATTACCATCTAGATCTTTTAACTCATATCTCAAGCCTTTATTTTTTGTTGAAAGATATTAGGCTATCTGATATTCTCATGTTTTCCTTTTTTTACTTTAAATCTTCTCTGAAAGTTGCACACAGTGGTAATTATTTTATCACAACTCTCTGTACTATAGGTCATTAAGCGTTCATTTGTTATATTTCGTATTCTTTTTAATCACTCAGGCTAGCTTATTTATTACGAACAACTTATTTTATGAATTTTCATTTGCGAATTTTTTTAACTTCATTCATAACTTTTTAAATGATGCTATGGCCAGTAGGGTATCGGAACCAGCTGTGATGTCGTTGAGCACGGATTCGAATCCTGGAAAATTTGAAGAAATTTCTCCCTTCTCACAGAACGCTTTCGGAGTGCAATTGATAGCGCGTCCTGCTAGCATTGAACGGGTCGTAGATCTAATCCCAGCGAGAGCATCACTAATTTTCCTTTTAATGTCTCTTCCATAAATACTTGAAAGCTTAACAAAGGGCAACCGCGCAAAGAGTAAATAAATAAATGAATAAAATGTTGCAGACGATTGTTCTTCTTTGCATGCATTTGATCCCTCTCAAGTCATTCTTTAATTGAAAGAGAATGTAATGAAATTTCTTCCTCCTCACCCCGTGCTTAATTGTGTCACGTCTGGCTAGCAATCGAAACATCTGGAGTTAGAATTCCGGTAAAAACATTACTGTTTTATTTCCGTTCTTTTTTAGCTCAAAGAGTGTTAAGCCAGCAGGACTACTAGTCTTGAAACGTCATTCTGCGGCGAAACATTAAAAGCATTGAATCACATTTGAAATTGTTCTTCCAAATACTATCGCACTGTATTATATTTAATGAAATTAAATAATGAAGATTCTACAGGAATGTATGTATGTTTCTAGCATTATGAAAAACCAGTGGTATCTAGAACGATTTAATTTTAAATAGCGTAGCCTCCATCCGAATCTGAGCATCTGTAGGCCCGAATTTTAAATTTAGAATTTGTTTTATTACCTGTTTCATGTTTTGTAAAATTATGATGAATGTTTGATTAACAAACTCAAAAATTTCAAAGGGACCAGTGGCGGTATCACCAGCCTGCGAGACTTTCTATCGTGAAATCTAAAGTTAAGCTGTTTTAAAATATTTTTAGCCCAAAAGAGCGTTAGCACAAATAATAAAACTTCCATGTGCGTATAAATGAAAAAAGGCCCCTTTGTGCATAATATAAAATCTGAAAGCTTTGAGATTTTTCTTCCGCTTCCTTCTGAGGTAAATACATGATTTCTCTACAAAACGCTTGAATATTTCTATTTGTTCAGACTTCCATTTCCGCAGATGGAGTATTTATCGCCCCATGTAGGGGATCGTAGGCAACGTTCTCAGTGACGAGAAAGTTAAAAGATCGATGAAATTTGGCCATTCCAGACAAACGTTGGACTAGCAAACATTCAGAAATTCAGTGCTCATAATAATTTAAAAATTCTTATTCTTAATGAGACTTGATTACTTTAATCACGTATTAAGTACATAAATAATATACTAATACAACAATACAATAATGTACCAATATAATAACTAGTAAATAGTATTTATTATCACTTATTTAGATATCAATCAAAAAGTTTCATTATTTGAAATTTTTTTGTGGTTTCTCTGCGACATTATATTTAAATGGTTCTTAACGGTTAAATTTTTCTCTCATTCTTCGGTATATAATTCACTCCTTTCATGTGCTGTTATTTAAGCAATAGAAAAACATGATATTTTAAGAAGGAGGAAAAGAAATATTCGTTCATATATCCTGGTAAGAACATTTATTTCCAAGCGCATAACATCTCGAAATTTTAATCTTTGGAAGTGAACCACTTCATAGCTCTAGATCAAAATTTCGACTGTGAATTACGATCATATTAGATATATCGCTTTTTTTACTGTAAATTAAACATTTATGCGAAATTTGAGTCATCGCATGCTTCGCGATACATAAATTCTTTCTGTCAGTTTTTAATGCTTTTAATGTAGCATTCTGATCCTGTGCATACTCGTGTTATTGTTCCCATCCTGATTTGAGCCTGAGAATGCTTTCCCATTCTCAACAGATGATGTTCAAAAACACTCGTAGTAAAAGTTTCTTTAAGAGAATGCAAATTATGTACTTCTGAAAACAAAATACTGCTATTTTATTCGTTGAACTTCCAACTTACTGTTTTCCGTTTTATGTCTAAGCAGGGATTTAAATTCAAAAATTGATCAAGCATCGAAAATAGATGAAATTAAAAGCTCTGAAATAACATTAATTATTTCTGTTAGCATTAGTGATTCTGATGATATATGCTTCCATAACAAATGTTATTGAAATAAACATATTTGCTACATTAACTTCATTCTCCTAAAGTTACAGAGCTTATTCCATGTAAAGCTGAGATAAATTTAACGTCTTCTCGAATGTGGATCCAAATACGAGTTTTAAGGTTCTCGAATCTCTCTTATCTTCTGTATAAGAAAAATAATGACAAGAACAAAGGAAAATCAGTTTATTAAAAGTTTTTAATTGAAGCAAGATATAAAATTATACTAAAACAAATTTAAATCAATGAAGTCAAATTTAAGAATAAATATTTAAAGGTACAGTTATATTGGATTACATAGATTACGGCAAAGTTACTCGAGAGCTATCTTTCAGGTGGGGAGGCACTGGCTTCGTGCAGATTATCTTAAAGAATACTGATTATATCTACGGTTGTGGAAAACTATGAAATCACCCATGCAACCAGGCCGTTTGTCAATATCTCAACAGGGGTTACATTGCCAATGTTCAGGGATTTTACCACTCGGCTGCTATTAGGAGCAAATAACAGTTACATTTAGTGCGAAAAGACTTGTGAAAGTTAATAAATGAAGGGTGTAATTAACATTTTCATGAATTTCCTAAACAGTTAGTCAAAAAGTATCTTAAGTTTGAAATGTTTTACATTTTTTAAATACGCAAATGCAGAGTAGAAGATTATTTCAAGAGATAAGGAAGATAATCATTAATCATGGAACTCTAAACTTTCTTGAGAAGCTTAGGAGGAGATTGTGACATTCAAGGTGATTATGAAGAAACATAGCGAGTCTATTTCACTGAAATTGCATCAACAACTTTGCTTGCATCAACAGGTACACTGCGGAAAAAAAATAAAAAAGGTTGTCGTCTGTGGTTCTGCATCAGGGGTAGACGAAGTAATGGACGTCTTGCGGACAGACCACTCTGCTGTAACACTGTAAGTCAAATGGTAAGCGCAGACACTGGATGTGCTGTGCTATGGTTCGTGACGTGACTGAGGGATTCGTCACTGCCATGCGCACAGTGTTCCTGTCATCACGTGAAGTGGTGCACTGAGGTGGATGCAATCGGTCCGTCTTACTCTTCTGCATCCATCCAACGGTCACATATTCGCATTACAGTTGTTTGGTTTCGTCCAGCACGACTACCGATTTCTCTAAAAGGTAATCCACACTCTCAGTAGGCCACTATCCTTCCTCTGTCGAACTCGGATACTTGATCAAACTATGATCGTTGTTTACTACGAGACATAATTGATCGGTTTTTTGAAAAAAACACAGAAAAACACAGTTGCCGAACTTGAAATCGTGAAAACTCCAAGACTTAAATAGCGCTTTGAAGTAGTGTCACAGGCGCGCGTGATATACGTCTGCGCTGAAATTCTAATCATTTGCATATTTCACCTCCGCTAATGCATGTTTTTATCATGCCCAAAGGGGAATTTTCTTAATGTTTTGTGTGTTACATTTATTTATTAAATATTATGTTCTTCGCACTTGAAGCATAAAATTCAATTCAACAGCAATATCACAAAATAATTTTAAAAAAGCATACCTTTAGAATTTCCGATACACTGTCTAATGCGTTGGAGATAAAAAAATGGGGTATACAATTGTTTCCCCATACAGTGTTGCCATTCCGTGCATTGAAATCGTCGGGTATCTTAATAAAAAATTTATAAAGTTTTACAAAATATGAAATAGATAATAAAATAAATTCCAAATTACAAATTTGGGCTTCCAGATGCCCATACTTGGGTGGAAACATAAGTTATTCAAAGTTTGATGGCTCTACTAACCACTGTTTTATCACAATGCGATAAGCATACATACATATAGGGAGATTCTTCAATATTTAATTTCTTTAAATATAATGCAGAGCTCTCATATTTGGTGGCAACAATTTGAAAATATAGTGAACCAACGCAAAACAACGCTGTTTATAGTGAACCAACGCAAAACGCCGAAACGAAATTTATGGCCCTTCTGAGCAAATTGTCCCTTTGCGAAAATAGTTTGGGCTCCAGAATCTGAACAATCGAACTCTGAAAGAACTAGGATCAAGATCTATATAAAGTTCGAAGTGTTCCAGGAAATGAAATTTGGTACCAATTATTCTACATTACTGGCCACCGTAAATTCAACACCCTGAAGGAAGCATGCAAATAACATGAAATTTACAACATGCATTAGCGGAGGTGAGATATGCAAATGATTAGAATTTCAGCGCAGACGCATATCACGCGCGCCTGTGGCGCCACTTCAAAGCGCTATTTAAGTCTTGAAGTTTTTGACGATTTCGGCAATTGTGTTTCTCTTGTGTCTTTTTTCACAAAAAAACGATTAATTATGTCTCGTAGTAAACAGCGATCATCATTTGATCAAGTATCCGAGTTCGAAAGAGGAAGGATAGTGGCCTACCAAGAGTGTGGATTATCTTTCAGAGAAATTGGTAGTCGTGTTGGACACAATCAAACAACTGTAATGCCAATATGTGACCGTTGGATGCAGGAGGGTACGACGGACCGACGTGTTCGATGGCATCCACCTCAGTGCACTACTTCACGTGATGACAGGAACATTCTGCGCAAGGCAATGACCGATGGCTCAGTCGCATCACGAACCATAGCACAGCACATTCAGTCTGTAATGCATCATCCAGTGTCTGCGCGTACCATTCGATGCCGTTTAAAGCAGAGTGGTCTGTCCGCAAGACGTCCATTGCTTCGTCTACCCTTGACGCAAAACCACAGAGGTTTCCACCGCCAATGGTGCGATGAAAGAAGGATGCGGTAGAATGGAATGAAATTGTCTTTACTGACGAGTCACGCTTCTGGCTGCAACACCACTATGATCGGATTCGAGTTCTGGGGACACCGTGGAGAGAGGATGCTGAACAGCTGCATTATTTACCGCCACACTCCTGCACCGGATATTATGGTAAGGGGTGGTATTGGATTTCATTCTCGTACTCGTCTAGTACGCATTGCCGGTACTTTAAACAGCCTGCGCTACATCTCCGAGGTGTTGGAGCCAGTTGTCCTTCCCTACCTTCAAACCTTCAGAGCCCACAGCTCCAAAGTATTGCCTACAGCCCTATTTCAACAGGATAATGCGCCACCACTTATTCACATTTCTTAAAATTCTTATTCCACCACCACATTTCTTAAAATTTTCTTTGGCACGCATTGTCCAAAGCTTCTTCGTCAATCGCCAGATTGAATTGCTTCCCTGGCCGGCTCGCTCTCCAGATCGTTCGCCGATAGAAAGCATGCTGTTCATGGTTGAACGAATGACCCAGATTACATCCCAAACTGGCACACCAGATCATCTTTGCCAACGTTTGGAAGCTGCTTGGTCAGTTGTACCCCAAGAACACATTCAAAATCTCTTTGAATCAATGCCGAGGCGTGTGGCAGAGGTGATCTCCAACAATGACGGCTACTCTGGCTACTGATTCTGGAAAGAACCACGCTTCACAGAAGTCTATAAACTTAATCATTTGATACTGGTCAACATGTTATCTACAAAATAAATTTTGTTGCGATGTGTCTTGTGTTTCTTGGTGTTGCAATTTAGGTGGCCAGCAGTGTATTTATGCTCCAGTACTTTAAAATATTTTTTATACAGAAGCGCATTACGAAATAGATTAATGAGGAAGCAGACATAGATGCAATGACTAAGCAACTCTTCTACACAGCTAGATTTTTGAAGATGTGAGCAAAGATCAAGTGTTTAATTTTAATTGCATTAAAATTTTCTTAAAGCGATAATCAATTAAAATTATCAGATTGTTAGTGAAATTATATTTAATTGAGAAAGAAAACAACTTTTCAATGTCAATAGAAGTCTTTCACTTCTTTTGAAATTTTTACAACCCAGAAGTAGAGTTATCATTAATTAAATACTAGTTTTAAAACAGAAAATATGCCCATCGACATTAAATGTTCTTGCATTTTCATGCCAAAAAAATGCATGTTTCTTATACGTTCCAGTTTTCTATGCTGAACTTTTTTTCTTATATTTTCCGGGGCTTAAACTGCAAACTTAAATATACAAACAAAATAGGAGAGCAAGGGACTGTATTTTTTTCGCTACGGTAGTATCGTCTCTTTTTTGCCTTTAGAATTTTACGAAATTTGTCCGTCACACACACTCAGTTCGCATGGGTGAATATTTATTGCACAGACTTTATTCATTGAAACGAAAAGGAGGAGAAAAAAAAGTCGCGAATAATATTTTTCTTTCTCGCTTGGAAAAGTATTGGTGTTTTCTAACGGGAAAAAAAATAAATTATATCGGCAGGTGGAACAAGTGCAATCGATCCCAATCCAGTTCGCAGTAGGACGCGCGTCTTCCTTTACTCTAAAGAAAAAGAAAGAACAAGATTGACTTTCTGTTTCCTTCGTTTCACTGAGAAGGTTCTGGAAGATAACTCGAATTTCGAAAGTTTGGAAAGTGTTGGAATTTGTTGAGAATGTCTGAAATTTTTCCTTTAGTTCTCTCTTCAAATATGAACTTTTGTAATCGGTATTATTTTGATCCGTATTCGACAGTTTCGTCGCTGTTACTTGGTATTAAAAACAATTAATGCTTGCATAATATTAGAATCTTTTCATCAAATGGAATTTATATTATTACTACCAACAATTTTAATAATTTTTTTTATAAAATATTTGATAATTTAGTATTTACTTTAATATATTTATTAGATGCTTTGGACCTTTCCTTTGTATGCTGTCATGGTGTAATTGGTAGCATATTTAGCAATCGGAAGATCGAGATTTCGAATCTCGTTGTGACCGGGTTGATTTATCATGCATTCTGCTTCAAATAAATGCGTGATAACTCTACACGTTTAATTAGTTTTATTGCAATATTAAAAATTAAATCATTTTCAGGCTTAAGTTCTTACAACAGCTATAATCTTAGTTTATGCAAAATATTTTAATAGAAATAAAATGTACAGTGAGTTCTGAAAATCTGCTACTGCAGACTGACTAATATAAGTATTTAAGCCAAGCTCTCTGTTCAAAACATTAGCAAAAAACATATCACGTACAAGAAATTTGAAATAATTTGCTATTAGAAAGCATTAATGTATATTTTCTGTAGAAGAAATGTATGATAGGGCATCATCCAAGTTAATTCAATTCGTGTTGTACTGTGAACGAAATTGAGGCATCATTCGACTATTCAGCACGACACTACATTTCGATCAGACGGCGCCTGAGATATTCTGCTGACACGTCCTTTTCACAAATCAGTTCATTTGATCAGAAACTCATTCGTGTCATATCATAATTACTTTATTTTTAAGATATCTCTTCCTTTGACCTTGCTGTTCTTTCTTATTAAAGAATTGTTCGACATCTTTCTTTTCAGAGAACTCAGTCAATAATAAAAGATGCGCTGGGTAGCTTTATGGCAGACACAAAAAGAGTAGTTCTGTTATAGTATGTTACGTTAGAATAGGCACTTTATTTTTACCACCTGACGTACCTCGTAACCATGGTAATGACAACTGCGACAAATGATGGAGTCTCCTAATTTTTCAACTTCATTTTCATTTAGCGTGTTTCGCTTTGCGTAAAATGCGCGATAGAATATTGACTTGAACGACAATCTGGTATGTAGTGAAGAAAATAAAGGATGTGCAATGATAACGAAGCATGTTACGATTGCCAAAGGGGGATGATCAGAAAAGCTTTAAAGTAACAGACTGTTGTAGAATAACAAGAGTATTGGAAACTTAAAATAACGTTTTAGCACTACAAGATTGTACCCCGGGAGTGTGAAACCAGACAGCATCCTCTGCTTGAATTTCCTTATTGTAAACATTTTTGTTTCTATAAGCGTCTTTTAAATTTTTATAAATCAAATTGGAAAGCATTCTAAGCTTTTAAATAATTCGCTGCGTCTGCGTCGCCATACGTTCTGAAACTACTATATATCCACTGCCATTAATTACAAACATATTGTGCCGTGTCTGATTCAAATAAAAAAAGCCTTGAAAATTTCAGAAATATCAATCTCTAGCAAAATCTTCAGCACATTATCATCTGTTTTCAGACACGTGTAACAATTGGCTTTAAAAAATGCAGCCCTTTACAATAGTAGCAGGTCATTATTCTTCTAGAAGCTTTTCCTACAAAATGGCTAAAACCAAGCAAATGACAGCCATTTTTACTTCCTTGTACTTTATCATATTTCAACGGATTGGTTATTTTTGGGGTATCATATTTATTTTTGGGTATCATATTTCAACAAAAATTTCCATTTCAACAGCTCTTGAAATAATTTTAATGATATTTCTGTGTGACATCTGTACGTACGGATACAATAAAGGACTGTTTTAGCCGAAAAGAATAGTAAAATGGATTTAAAATGTATTTAAAGGAGATTTTTTCTTGACGTCTCTATGTACGTAAGTACGCATGCTTATATCTTGCATAACTCGAGAACAAGTAGTCGTAGAACGTTGAAATTTTGTATGTGACACTGCTACAACATGTGCACATCCCTTTTCTGTTGCAATAGGCTGCACCAATTTTATGTAAAAATATATATATTCCCTCTCTATTACCAGGCTCTGTGAGCTTAGTATTTTTAATCTTATATGCCCGTAAAGTGTGCCTTTTTTCTTTAAAATGATTGAAATACTTAGTTTTTATGCCTTTAGTTAATTTTCATGCAATAATTGTAGAATTATTAACAATTTATAAGGCTAAGTGCCTAATGAACCGGGATTTGTTTCCGTGTGAATCTCAGTTAAATAGTGAATTAAGTCAGTTTCTGCACATTCATTGTCTTTTTTCCAAGTGGGACCGAAAGTAAACTTTCAGTTTTGTGCAGCAAAAAGTCTGCCTTCATGTCTGCTGTTCGAATTGTCTGTTTTTGCGTATAAAATCTATTTTTTTCTTTTACTGTTTTAACTATATTTGCTGTTTTATGTTTCTCTGTGGTTTACAATTTTTAATGAAGGTATTTTAAGTATTTTCTGCGCTGCAGAGAAGTGAGAACTGAGTTAACTGTATAAGAAATATTTCTCTAATGAAATTCGAGGAAGTAAGTTTAAATGACTGTACATATGTTATGTTTCAAAGGTCAGAACGTTAAAACTAAAACTTTTCTTATTGTAAAACCGTTTTGTAAGTATGTTTTTTAGATATGGATAATAATTTTTTACGTAGTTTTGATTTATTTCAAATAATATTTTAAAATGCATTTAGCTGCTTTACCAATATTTTTACATATTTCTTCCTAAAAATTAGATTCGTATCGGTTTTTTTTTCTAATATACTTGAGAATGAAATTGACTTGAACTGAACTGAAATTTAATTTAGATATTTTACTAAATCGAATTTTCATTCAACTAAACCGAGAAGGCGAAATATGATTCAGGTTTCACAATCGTTGATGACTATATCGAAAAAAGCTGAAATTCTTTGAAAAGTCAGCCTGTTTTTTATAGAACCAGCAATTCTAATTTACTAAATTTGCTCTATTACTTCTTTAGCTAACTGAAATTTTCAGTGTACTGCGATAGTGTTTTCTTTAGAATATACTTTTACTCTAATTTTTCCAGGATGTTAATCTCTCAATTTTATAATTTTAATTAATCTTGGCAGAATTAACGCTGAAATTTGGCTCTGAAAGTCAGATTTTGCATAATTTTACTTTAAGTAAAGCTTATTTAAATACTTTGAGTAAAGTGTTTTAATTTAATTAAAATTTTACTTTAAATATGCTTTTGCCGCGAGTTTAATAAAGAGAAGCAGTGCCTCTGAATTATTTTTCTTCGTTATAAATAATTAAGAGTTTAATTTAGAATTAAGAATTTGAATTTAAGAGGATTAAGCCCTAAAGAACGGAATACTTGACTGATTTTTATAATTTGATATTTCTTTTATGTATAAATAAATGTGGTTTTACTGAGTATTCTTTGATTCCATTTAGATACATAGGGATATTATTTACTGACATTTTCTCATTTTTATGCTTCGTAATTTAATATAATTTTCAGTCACACTATGTTTTACTCTTTTTAAATAGCCAGAGTTTCTATTTATTTTATTTTATTTATTTGTACTACAGACTAATGTCTGAGAAAAACATTTTCAAGCGACTAAAAGGAGTGTACACAGTAGTAGTAAAATGACGTTACATACTATATTAAACTTTACATAATGTGGAACATATGAAAAAAAGATCTTTTTACAGCAGTCCTTTTAAATAAATTATTTTTCTTCATTTCTAATGTTCTTCAACCTTTGTCATTTATACGCTTTTTTATAAATATCATTATACAGAAGAATATAAGAGCAATGCCTATGAGCAGAACTCATATTTTGAAACCCCAGCATCAGTGGGAAATATCGAGAAATAACAAATAAAATCATATTTATAAAAATGATTCTTATTAGTTCAGTTTGATTTTCAGTTTATTTTATACATAACTTCATTTACCTGCCGCCCAGACGGTATAGTGGTCAGGGAAGCCGACTACGATACCAAAGGGCCTGGGTTGGAATTCCGGAGAGGGCACGGCTATAATTGCTCGTCCCTTCATAGGAGGCAAAGGTGGTCCACCTATTGGGTGCCTCCATAATAAAGAGACCAGCAATTCTGGCCTTAGTATAGATTAATGGACTCTGTTACAAATTGTAACTGCTCACAATCTGCCACTGGAAAAAAAAAAACTTTATTTACCTTGTGTGTAAAGTAAATTTTAAAAAGTTATTTTAGCTTCTTTTTCCATTTTATTTTTTCCCTCTTAAGATATAATTGCTATGTAACGTGTAGAGACATTAGGATTTTTTTAAAGTAGGAGAAGACACAAATAAACAATGCTATAGCAGGGAATCAAACCACGGAGCTCTCGGTTACGCGTCGAGAGTATGGACCACTACACCTCGAAGGCATGCGAAGAAGGCGGGAGAAGTATCTTATAAACGTTTCTAGATTTAAAGGCTTTGAATTTACCTAAAGTTTAATTTTGTGCACCTGAATTCTGGCTACGATGTATGAACTGATAAACATTATGTTTCTGTTAAAAATATTACTAGCTCTACATATTAGCTGCAGCTTTGTAGAGACATTAGGTATTTTTTTGGAAGCAAGAGAGGTGAAAAATAAGCAACGCCTTCGCCGGGAATCGAACCACGGATCTCTGAAATACCGGCTCAGTGTGCTGACCATTACACCACGAAGGCACGCTAAGAATGTGGGAGATATACCTTATAGCTTTATATATATATATATATAGGTTTCTAACTTACATTTCTATTTATCTTTAGTTATATATATATAAGGATTTTTATTAGTCCAGATACTGCAATTTCAGGGATCCTGTTACCATTAAGGTATATATGTATATATATATATAACCTTAATGGGTATTTCCGATATTCAAATTTTTTTGTCAGAAATATTTTGTTTCTTTCTATCTGTCGACGTACTTGGACTCTATAGCTTGTCAGTGCGCTCTTGAAATATGCTGAACTAAATCTTTGTGTTCATAAATATGTACTTTGAGTTATATTTTATTATTCTTCTTAGTGGCAATAGAATGTATGAAAAGTGAACATCAGTGCAGCGTGAACCTCTTTCATTATGTATAGGTTCCCTCAATCTTCTTCCTTTTGCTGTTCCGTGCTTCTTTTGAAAATAATGGATACAAGCCGAGAATGAAACCTTACGCATTTCCTCCCAATCCTTAGGCTAAAAGGAAGCTATCAAAGCAAGAGACAGCTATTCCAAATAGTTCTCTCATCGCAACAAATTTCAATGAGAGAACAAAAGGAAAGAAACAAAATATTCCACCGGTCGATTATCTTTATCTGTTGGAATGAGAAGCATCGGCAAGTGCAAATCGGGAGCAGAGAGGGAAGGAAGACGGGACCCATAAATTTCAGTTGCAGTGGCAGTTAAAAGGCGTGAAAACTTTCTTCGGCAGTCTCAATAACCATCCATCAAATGCAGCTGTTGGATGTCTGTTTTGTATGTCTGCATTAAAAGTGGAGTGTGTTTCTGTCCGACTCACTATTTGCTAAGACACATCAGTTACTCCGCAAGTTGACAAAGTTGCATAAAATGAATGTAGGGTTTCTCATTATTTTTGCCCTAGAAATGTGATACCTGCACGACATGGAGTTATGAATGGTGTAATGCTTTCAACGATGTTTCTAAAGTAAACATTGCCCACCCTACTTCTTCTCCTGTATGTTTTTCTTACTTTTAAAACAATTTAAGACAACTTAACTGTAACAAGTTTTTTTTTGTATGTAAAATTAACAAACGTCCACCAAATCTAACAAAATTATCATGATTTATTTTTTCCTGAATTTTGCAACATAAATTATTTTATAAACCATATGGGGCCGAAGTACGTGATGCCAAAATCTGATTTCAAAATATCTTTCATTTGCAATATTTAATTCCTTACTTCGTGAGAGATGAGGGCCCTTCACTACATTTCTTACGGGAAATGCCTCCAGTTCCTCGAAATTATATAATAAAGAAGAAAATCATTGCATTTATTAGGCTCGTAAACATTTGGGAAGATTTTTCAAATGCGTCAACAGCATTTCCATAAGAATGCGTTCCAAAGTTTTCCTCAGACGTAAAACTTCGTTCTACTTGGGTAAACCTCATCTGCATCTTGTACCATACAAACGGTTTTTAAACTCACTGTAAATTATACAACTGAAATTTAAAGCGATAGATTATTCGTAACAGTGTCTGGGGATCGCTAATTAATTTGGAATTATTACCTTATTTAGAATTTCCACATTTTTTTTAGTGCGTGAGTTTTGGATTATTCGTATAAGCTAATAATGTGCCTAAAAAGTTTAGGAATGCTCTCTCTCTCTTTATATATATATTAGCAAATATATAAATCTAACAATAGTTAGATTCAAACTCTTTATTCAGAATATTCTCTTTTTGTATCAATAAATTGCTATGTAGTGTGTCCCAGCATTTGAATACATTTCTGCTGGTCTGTCTTCGTAATGGTATCGATGATCTTCGTGATGGCAAAATATAAGGTTCAAATTCACTATATAACATATCGTTCATCGTTACATTATTTTTATTACAAAAAAACAGCGTGGTACTAAATTTCGCAACTAGGGTTAATCTTCTTTCAATTAAAATAGAAAAAAAACCATAATACAAAATTTCCTCACTTCCTTTACAGTAAAATTTAAGTTTGAGTATAAAAGATAATAATCCAAATTAATTGGGTAATTAATAGAATCAGGTAATTAATTGGATTAACGCCGATTAGTTTCGGCTGGCAAACAATTATTAGTCCAAAGCAGCCTTATCTCAGAAGGGCTCTTAGTCTCAAACCGGCGTTTTATGGCGTTTCACTTAGGCCGTTTTTCATATACGGCGAAACGCTGTTTAAATTGTTTCCACTAAATATTATGGCGATGTCATCAAAATTTATATTTCAACATCAAATATTATCTTTAAGCAAATTAAATAATGAAGAACCTGCATGAATGTACATATGTTTCTCGCACTGTGGAAAAAAACGAAGGTACCTCGAGCTATCAAATTTTGTATAACGTAATCCTTCACCCGAACGAATAACTTCACCCTTTGGACGCCCGATTTTTTAATTTCGGATTTGTCTTATTACCTATTTCATATTTTGTAAAACTTTAACGAATTTTTTATTAACAAACTCAACGATTTCAAAGCGAGCGATAGCAATACTACATGAGAAAAAATCTTAAAAAAAAAAAAAAAAAAAGATTTTTTACCTTCAGCGCGAGAGAGTGTCTATCAGAAATTCTAAAGATATGCTGTTTTTAAATATTTTGTGATGTTGCTGTTGAATATAGTTTTTCGTGGTTTAAACCATATCAAACTAAGCATTGAAGAAATTATTTTTTATGAATTCTTAAACATGTGTTTTAAGTTTATGTATACATATAAAAACCAAAAACACTTGCCCAATTTGTATTAATTTGATCAATACAGACTGTCCTAAAACAGGACAATGGTATAATCCCCTGCTAATCATTCCTACGTAAGTGGAATGGGAAAAAGCATCTTAAACATAGTCCAACGTTTTTAACGGATAATTGTTGGTTTTGCTGTGCAGATCATTAGCTGGCATCTTCTTTGTCTATTCCCCGGGTTTTTCACAATGACATATTGATTTAAAAAACTTTGGAAAATCTTCATTAGCCTGTTGAACGCCCAGTTTTCTGCAAGACGGTGTTCTTGGAATAGTAAGTCCCAAACAGGCAATTGTTATACGTCTTCGAAAATCAAGCTGGATCATACTATCATCACTAAATAAGTCTTTGAACTTCCATGAAGCAACAGATGCTGTCTCATGAGGAAAAACCTTCGGAATACGTTTGAACCTGGGTTCACATTTTGATCATTTGGGATTTATATCATGTTCTTCATTGTTATTTGAAACTAAAATTTCAGTAGTGCCTGTAACCTCTTTAAGGCTTTCTTCATTACACATTATTTCTTAAATCTCTAGTTGTAGATAAATCATCAATCTCATCTGTGTTACTCAGTGCATCAGGATCCTGGGGTAAGACCACTATTTCATTGTCTGTCACTGTAATCTGAAGTCCACAAATTATCCAAGGCTTCCTGCGCAGTTGAAATTTACGCGACACAGTACTAACATTAAAAGAATTTACTGAAGGAAAACTCAAAATTCAAGCATGAAAAAGCGAGAGAAATTTAGTCTACTTTGATGAATTTCAGAATACAAACTGACTTCCTGAGTCAGTGTTTGAAACATTTATTCAACCCCCTCTCCCACATTTCACACTTGTCTGTCAATTGATGTACCTGCTAGCTAGACTAAAGTGCCTGCGTTAGTTGTAGAATAGCAACATCTGGAATAGAGAAAGAAAGGATTATCTCCATTACAAACTAATCGGGATTATATAGTAGTGGATTTTATCATCGTGCTCTATTTTTAGGGCAGTTGAAAATGCAAGGAAAATTTATCTTTTAGGTAAAATGTTTTGACAATGTTTTGCTGGTATAAATATATAGAATATTTCCTCAGTAAATTTATATGTGTGTTTTTTCTTGGAGCTCAAGACTTTAAAACACTTTTACATTCAAAACATAAGCAAAAATATCTGCAAAAATCCCCATTTTAAAAAATTTATAAAAAATAGCTAAATTGATTCTAACTTGCGATAAAGACAAATATATAGCTAAATGAGTCTTAAATAATAAATCGTCTTTAATTTGAATTAAATTATTTCAAAGATTTCATACAAAGACCATTTATGTGTGCTGTCCTATTTTTAGGACGATGAGGAAATATGGGTTAAGTGGGAAGAACATGATATTTGATAAACAAGGGTAACACACAAAGCGTTAAAAGCTCCCTTTTGGGCAAAATATGACATTTGAAAGTATCTGAAATTAATGTGAATCTGAATTTTGAGATTTTTTTTATTATGCAAATTATGTTCAGTGAATGAAAAATTTGATAATGAAAATTCTGTTTTTAGGTTAAAATACTTAAATATACAACTTAAAAATTATTACTTAGCTGTTATCATGGAGTCTTCCCAACTGTTTACTATCACTTCATTTTTCTCGGTAAACAGTGTAGTGTCTTATGTTAGTTAAACACAAAAACAACGTGATAATACATGTAACTTTTACATCAAAATTATTTCAAAACAATATTTTGAAACCAATTTTTGTTTAAAAATGCAATTTTATTTAATAATGTATTCGTGATAACTAAATTTTTAAAATTTCAGAAGAGTACTACAGATCAATAAAAAAATCTTTAGATATACAAATATAAAACTTTTGCTGGAAACTTAAAATCAGAAAGATTGAGAACTACATAAATATCTTTGCGTTACTCCTGTTAAAATAAATCTATCTCCAAATATTTCGGTATGCATTTCGAGGTATAAATCGTAGAGTAACCAAGTGATCAATGGGCTGTAATGGCCCGATAAAATTCAAAATTGCAGAGCTCATTAATCAAAGTGACGGCTTCTAAAATCGAAGGCAATTACGAGTATCTATGTATCTCCCTGCAGATCTTGAATATTCTTTTGACTTAAAAATTAATGAGATATCCAGTTCTTATTACCGGAAAACTTTGCACTAAATTCATCTGTTTATGAAAACTATTTGCTAAATTTTACTGTTTCGAATTATCACAGAACAGTGTTAATGCATGTCTTTCTTTAAGCATACGCAAGAGTACATGAAACATTAGTACACGTAAGGGTGCATATTCCATTCAAAATAAATGACATGAAAATGGCAAAATGGCATTTTAAATGAAAAAGGAATTCTATGAATCTATTTAGGGTTTGAGGTTGAAAATTACTAGTATGATATTACCGAGTATCCCAGGATTACGTATGTCAGGATTTAACGTTAGTAAATGGATCGCATATAATAAAAACGTTTTAAAAACAGCATATTCATATAAAATACATAATTTAATTTAAGGTTTATTGGTAAATTGTGCTGACGATTAGCAGATTTACTTAATTCCAAGTAATGAATTATAGTGTTCACAGCAACATATGTTATACTTCAGTAATGTAATGTAAAATATATTTTGTGCTAGCACATACTCACTGTCTCTGTAAATAAGGAAATCGGACATTTTTAATGACATTCAAGGGATAAACGACAAAGGAAGAAATAGCAGTTCCCGTACTGTACAGAACAATACATTTTTAAAAAGATGATATAATTAAAGAATAAACATTTTCACTTTTAGAGCGCATTTGTAGTGTTCTTGTACTTGTAGCAACACTTGACTTATGTTTTGTTATTTAATCTCGTAAATATAATTTTAAAAAACGACACAGTTGTAAGTGGGAATCAGCGTAATCTGTATAAATTTGCAATACTATAATTTCGAAAGCTAAATGTAAGCTTATTTTGCAGCTGCAGGAGTAAACTTTCTTTGTTACTTTTCGTCAATGGACGACTCCAGCATCTCTGTTTCCTCTTCACTTTGTCTATTATCACCGCATTAACATATGTTTTCTATTCGTCACTTTCATTCCTGCAATTGATATGAATGAGTCTGTTTCAAAACAATAGTCCTACTTGTGCTTCTTGTAACTATAGAATATTTAATACTGTTCTTCGTCGTATTATTTTTGCCATAAGCATACGAACTGTTTAACTTTTGACCCTTGATTGGCGAGATTACTTAACAACCATCAGGTTGGGCCTGGAGTTCAGAGGTAGTTTCTATAGTCTGGAAATACAGAGTATTGCATTGAGCATTTCCATTCTCGGTATTGGATTCCATCGTCTCCAAATAATCGAAAAGATGCGTAGTAAACGATATTTGGAATGTTTGAACTGATGTATTTCGACTATGTTACCAAATGTTACAACTTCACTTGCACAATTTTACGAAAACTATGGTATTTCTTCCCTCTCTGCTGCGAATATGGTGGCACGACAGCAGTTTTCAGTTAAATTTGACATTACATCAACTTCGTAACAAATGCTTTTGTTCCGTAATTTTTACGTGGACTCTTTTCCAGCATTTTTACTGGCAAGAAATAAATATGCTTGAACAAAGGCTCATTTTATTGTGTGTAAAATGCATTGAAAAATTACACGGCACTTATTATAAATTATTCTAAAAATTTCTAAATGCACGACAAAATCGTTTCAGAAAAAATAAATCATCATTAAAGAAAGACATGTAAGAAAGTGACAATAAGACATTTTTTATTTACACTATTTGATAATTCTGCTGATTTCTAGAGCTACTGAAAAATCTGTTCATTTCTTTATTGGAAATTCATTCATACTGGGTAGTTTCTATCCCAGAATGTACATGAACGGGTGCCTTGATATATGTGCCTTGTTCCTCACAGAAGCAATAGGTTTGAAAAATGTAATATATATGTTTTAAAAACAAACTATTCTGCCCCAGTAAAGATAGATAAGGTGATAGAAACACCTTTTATTAATTTAAATTATGTAGTAAATTTAAAAAAAATTAAATTTAAATATGCTATAAAATAAATGTATTTAAATTTTTTTCGTCTCCCCTACATCAGACGACCCAATAAATTTATATAAATTATTTTATAACGAAAGCGACCATAGGTTGAGGTAATTTAAGTTAAATAAAAAATTAAGAACTCAAACACATTGGTTACCAGTGTGAGGAGATGCAACGAATATAGATTAAAAAATATTAAATCTTAAGAACTGCTTCCTTCTACAGATTGACAGACTTCTACACCTCGCAGACTTAATCTTCCTTTCAACAGTCTGTTGATTCTCGTGCCAACATCCCGTTTGCGTTTGGTTCACAGGACATTGATGCGGTCGTTGGACACACAATGTCCACGGTACAGGATTTATTGGCTGCTGATCCAATGTCCTGTAGGTTAACAATTATCGGTTGTCAAACGATAGGTAATTAGTGTGAGGTATACAGGATTTATTGGCTGCTGATCCAATGTCCTGTGGGTTAATTGTTATTGGTTGCCAACTAATAGGCAATTAGTGTGAGATATTTCCATAATTTTAACTCGAATATTAAAATAATATTAAATAAAAGAGCCCAGTTGCCTGACAAAGGCCCTGATAACAAGCGATTTACCGAATCACGGTCACCAACAGAAAGCCTGTAAATCAGTGGTATGAAACGATGGACTAAATTCAAATACAGCTATTAAAAGGAGATTAAATTAATGAACACTAGAGATCATCAAGGGCATTGGTCTCTGGTGACGTATAAATTTACAGTCACTGGTGTGGAGCAATAAAGTACACTACTCCTCAAAATTAAGAGATATCCCGGAAAAACTACGCTCAATGATTACAATTTCAATCGATGTCTAGTTCTGTAATTCTTTACATGGATTAACTGTAACTAAACGCATGAATGCACTAGGCTGTCACAGATTAGTGCATGAATCTGGAGCTTAGTCAGCTAACAACGTGTTGCGCAATAAGCGCATGCTGGAATTCGGATCTGTGATGTTTCTCAAAGTTAATTCATTTATGACAGTGATTAAAATTCTTCAGTTATGAATCAAAGACATTACTTAAGTAAAGAGCAAAAGGGGTGGTTATTTGGTAGACTTGACATCGGAGTAATGCAGGGGGAGTTTGCCTAAAATTCGAATATTCCTCGAACTGTCATATCAAGAACTTGCAATCGCTTTTTAGGTAATTAATAAGTTGGTAGACAGCCTATTTAAAGGTAGACAAGAGCAAAAACTATATACCGAAAATCATTTTCTTCCATTAATGGTTGAAAGAAACGTGAAGTTATTAGAAGCCTTGAATCAGCCTTTAATTTTATTCTGCACGAGGCAGGACTTCACGACAGAAAAATCAATAGTTTGTATCTCATTTATCTTTCAAAAGGCCTCTTTAAGATAACTTGTCCTTGTCGAATACAGATGTAGCCTGTGACTATGTAGTGAATACGGTATGCAGTCACACTTTAAGAATGCGCCAAGCCTGGAATTAATTAAAACGTAACGCATAACGCAGACTTATTTCTAAAGTAAATTGAATAAAGGGATTAATTTGGTTATTACAATATTTTATTGAGCCCAACAGCGCCCGAGCGGTAAAATAGCTGAACTCTGGTAGTTCGGTTCGGTGTTCAAATCCCAACGCATGGGCTGCATGCAAGACGTTTTTGTGGCTTTCGCCATATGTAATGTGTATACCAGCCAATTTTCCTTAGGAAGTCCTCCACGAAGGCATCCCTCCCATTAGACAAATAGCTCTGGAGTGCTTTGTCATAATCAATAAACCAATATAAAACAGCTTTTATATTAAACAAAAAAAAACTCTATCCTAGAAAGTTTTTTTGTTTTTTTTTTAAACTTTTATAAGATCTTTATGTAGTTTTAAAATAGCTATGTGTTTATTTAGCCCAGAAACAAAATAACACGTCAAATATTTTAGTAGAATGCAAATTTGTAATAACACTTCTCTATTTGCAACATGAAGCTTGTTTCTAACTTATCTAGTCTATAGTATTTTAGTCAAAACAACGAAAAGTAAGACAATATGCTCGCTTAGTATTTCTAAGACAGACAGCATTTAAAAAAACAAGAACATGATATCATCCTTTAAAATGCAGCGCTCGTATTAGCTTATGCATTAGATACTGCATGGATTGCATTTGGGAATAGAAAAAATGATAAGGAAATTCAAAACATTGTAGTGTCTCATGTTTTGTCGAATCCTATCGAACAAATAGGTTCTTTAAACAAAAGGAAAAAGAAGTAGTTTTCTCCTCATAAATAAAAAGAAGAAAAGAGCAATTTCAAAACGATGTAGTAAGCATAGTTTTCTTCTTTCACGTAAGACCTGAAAATTAACTAACAGTGCAAGATGACTTAAGGTAAGTAATGACTAATATAAATTAATTAAAATTATTTTCACATATTTTATATAACTATACACATTAAGTCTATTTATTTAGTAGGTTATATTTGAAATGTTTCACTTCTCTTGCGTATTTTTGCGCATTTGGTTTTCTTAACTAACGAGTTGATTTAATTGGCAGACATAAAGTTACAATTAACCGACCCCTTATCATGTTAGCAACACACAAAACACACAGAGTAGCACAAAGGGACATATATATATATGTAAGAAAAATAAAGAATATGTCTAAGATTAAATTAACAACGTAAATTTCCCTTCTCAATTCTAAAAATAATAACCTCTCTACGCACTGCGTCGTTTCTGGATTGATCCATGTCATATGGCACTTACATAATTCTGATGATGTAAATGGAACTAAAAGTCAAGTAACCAATAATAATTTTACAGAAGTATTAACTGTCCAATCAAAATGCATTGTAAACCAAAACTAACTCAGTCTGAATTGGGATTTCACCCTGAACGTAACGCACTTGCTCTTTACGCTTCTGTCTATTTGGACTGCTGTCTGCTGCTTTCTTCTTTCTTGCTGAAAATTAATTTAAGATGCGAGTTATTTTGGAATAGGCACATTTCATGTGCCAAGTTGATTGTGGCCACAACAAGCGGAAATAAAAAATGAAGATTTAATCTGCCTTCGCCTCCAATTTCCTATTCGTTATAGATCAACACTTCTACGACGTTAAAATTCCTCCTGGTCAGCACTACAGACTTTTTTTATTATGATTACATATATATATATATATAGAGAGAGAGAGAGAGAGAAAAGACTTTGCAATATTGAGAGTTTAGAACGTAGAAGTTGAATCCGTAATGATGAGCAAGAATTTTGATAGCTTAGAATGCTGAAATGCCGATGTCCACAATGCATAGGAAACTGGCAAACAAGGCAGACTTAATCTTCATTTTATTTCAGTAAATATGTTGTGGCCACAAAATCTTGGCACATCATTTATGCCTATTTCAAAATGTTTACATTTCTGATAGATTTGCAATAAGAAGACAGCAGCAGACTGAAGTCCAGCTAGGCCGAAGAGTTGAAGGCAAGCGCGTTATGTTCAGTATGAAATCTTAATTCAGACTGAATTATTTTTGGTTGTCAATGCATTTTGATTGGATAATTACCACTGCTGTAAAATTGTTATTTGCTGTTTTAGTCCCACTTACATCATCAGAATTTTGTAAGAGTCATATGACATGGCTTAGTCTTGAAATGACTCATTGCATGGAGAGATTACTATTTTTAGAATATAGAAGTGAAATTAATTTACACTATTAATTTAAATTATAATTTTTCCTTTACATAGTCTTTATTTTTCTTATATATATTTGACATTAGATACTTCTACAGTTTAGTACTTTCCATTATTGAATCTCCATAAATTACTTTATGCTACCTCGCTACTTAAATATACGTCGTCTTTTAAGCGATGCTAATCGAAGAAGCTAAGATCTTACATTTGTCATTCAAATCGAAACTGTGCATTGCCTAAATAACAAGATGAATTTAAAACAAGGTATGTGTTTTTAATAAACTGTATTGTTATTTTTTTTCCTTTGCAAAACTCTGTATTTTAATCTGTCTATTTTTAATGGCATAGTGTGTTATGAGATCACATTATTTTGTCACTTTATAAGGTTTTTCTTTCTCCTTATTGAGCGCTTCGTGGTGTAATTGGAAAACACTTCTGGGTAGCAGTCAGAAGGTCCCGAATTTCAATCCAGCCTAGGGTATTTTTTACTGTGTTCCTGTTTCGTTATGATCCTGATGACAGTACACCTAAAATAAATAAGCAAAAATCTTGTGTTAGAAAATATATGTCCATTGCATAAACATTGAATTTTTGACAAAAATAGTTTCCGCTGAAAGCCCTTATATCCCCAAAAAGCGAACCGAAAAACTTTCAATTTGCCATATTTCTGGGATAAATCAATACCGTAGGAGAAAAAAAGAATGAGGCTGGAACTAAAACTAAACTTTCTGTTTCTTTTTATCGATATTTATGCAGAATCTTTTACAACTGTGACTTATTAAAAGTTTTATTAAAATTTGCAAAATATTAAATAACTATCAAGAAATTTATCATTTATACGAAAAAGAAACTAAATCATAATGAAAGGACCTTAAATCTGTTCTTACGGCATCTATAAAACGCATCAATAAGGAATTCCTGTGCAAGAAACTCAGGAACTGCCGTTTTCGCTATTAATATACATTTTTGCTATTAAATAATCGGATCGTGGAATCTAAAATATGCGTTTCCTTACTCTCCAAAATATTAATTATACAAATATTAAACACCAAATGTATTTGCCGGATTTCAGTTTTTTGGTTAATAACCAATGTTTTAGTTATTTTCCCAATGTCCGTCGATTAAAAATGCCGTGTAATAGAATAAACTGGAAAAGATATGAATCAGACTGAACTTTTAAAATATTAAAGTGCCGTTTAAATGTTTTAATAAATTAATTTTTGGAAACCGCGTCGGAATATTTTTCGAAAACACAAGATGTAGTTTAATGTAAGTATTTCCATTTAAAACATGCCAAACAAATTTAACAAAACACGAGCATTTTTGTTTTCCTCAGCATCTGCACGAGATTTTAATGTTTACAAAATTATATGCTTAGTATATAATGATGCGTTCATGATTCATTGTTTCTTAGTATCTCCAAACTGAAGAATATGTTTTTAAGACTCTCCACATTTAAACTGCACAGTTAAAGGAGCAGCACCCCATTTGAAACCATAAATATGGTGATTACCAGTGAGAAGCTTTAATTTATGTTATCTAGCGCGTTTAATAGCAGGTGGTAAGAAACAAAACTCGAAGGTGCTAAATTACTCTATTCATTAAATAACATCTTAAGAAAACATGTTTCTAAACTGGATAACCCGAGTCTCTTGCACTTAAATAAATAAGATTTTTCTCTTCCTAAATAATCTGCAACAGCATACTCTAAATTTAGCCTCCAAATTTAGTGAGATCTTCCGTCAAGTGAACCAACCTTTCATTAAAGGACATCTATTTAAGAATATCAAGTTCTTAATTATGGATTTTAAGTTAGTAGACTATCTTCCGTAGCTTACAATTAAGGACAACTTACGAGACTGTGATAGTATATCACGTGCTTTTAGAGTGAGAAATGGGTATCAAGTTGGGATTAATAGTAAGGAAGCGTAGTATGACTTCACGAGAGCGTGAAGATTATTTTTCTCAACAATTAGAATAAAGGTACTAAAATCTTGGACTGCTAAATTAAATGTAGTAGATGTTATATAACACTGAAAATGCTTAACGTAACGTCGTAATGCATGAAAATAGTACTCTTAAGATTTAAACTAACAGCACTAAATGTGATAATATAAAACCTTAGTTACAGATATTTCTATCATGTACGGAATATTCAAGAAGATTTTCAGCCTAAATTCGATAACAGAAAACCAGCGTTGTGTTTTAAATAAAAAGTTATTAATTTTTAATTCTATCTCCTCTTGTTCCACAAAGTTTACCACCGGGTAACAAAAGTAAGTTACAGAGGTAACAAAATAAATAAACGCAAGTGCACTAACAGTGGAAAGAAAAAAAAAGGAATGGAAAAAATCAAATACTAATAAAATTAAAAGTGAAAGTAAAAGTAAAAGGTTAAAACTTTTATAAAGGAACTCCGAAACCGAAATTGAAGAATTTGAAATTTCGAATGAAATTCAAAAAATCTGTAATTGTCTCTTTAGTCCGTAAATGTTCAGAAAAAATTGGTCGCCAAGATGCAGAAAGGTCCTTTAACGTGGCCTAAAGTGTCTTCCTCTGCTGGACATATTGAAAACTCTCAAGAAAAATACTCTCACGAATTTTGTATATACGTAAATTATTATAGTGAAACTGTATGTAAACTATAGTATCTCTTGTAACATATAACATAAAAGGCATCAAAAATGCGAAGCTTTGTACAGGGGTTAATCCATTTAACATTACGGTAAATGACTGTCTCACTAAATCGGAGAGATACAGCAAAATTGGAGATGGCTTTGACGACTAATTTTGACAAACAAATTTAACGAAAAATCATCAAAAGTCACCAAACTTGGTGACTATTTGGTGACAGTTTGGTCCTATCCCTGCATGACTGTAATTGGTCTGATTCCTGTATGTAACCATATATTGCTCTATCTAAGAGAGTGATATTTCTCAATTTAGTTCTAAGCATAAATCAGAGTAATGAGAATATTGAGTGATAAGTGTGCACGTTTACACACTGAGGCCTTTTCGTATTGTTTTGTGTTCAATGTTCTTAGTTGGTTGAAGGCTGTTTGAAGTCGTAACTACTGACTGTGCTCTGTCATTCTGAGAAAAGCTGTACAAATATTTTGTATAATATTTCAGCATTATCAATTATTTCTTCTGGGAAAATAAATTTTATCTAGCTATCAACGGGTTTGTGTACATTCATTCAAATACGAACACGTACAGACTTTACGATATGGTTCATATCACCATCCTCGCCACCAAACATGCACTAAACTCCTGGAGTCTTACAATTGCCATCTCTTGACAAAATTTGAGTTGATTTAAAATCTCCTGAAAACTGCTCAGCTTTCATTATGTGAATAATTGCACAAAAAGAATCTTTTGGTCGTTAAGCTTTTGATGAGAAAAGATATTCTTTGTTCCATGTACAGGTAGCATGGAACAAAGAATATCGTTTCCAGTGAGAAATCGGAGTACTGAAGATTAAATAAATGTAAGGTTTCGGGATTAGCTCGTCCTGTTTCCAAAACTGTCACAGTGTTCACAGGCATACGAAAGTAAATGTCCACACTAAGATATTTCAAGGCCTTTATAATTACCTCGTTTCAGCAGCAAATTCCTCTGAGACACTAATTGTATATAGTAACTGTAGCGAGGAAAGAGAATCACTACGTAGTCAAACGCACACTGATTTCAAACCAGTACAAGAGTTTTGAATCCATTTGGAAGGTTTGAACATATCAACTCAGCTTAAAAATGGAGCAGTTATTGCTAATTCTGTATTGCTTGTCTTCATAAACAAAAAATTCGAAGCCCACTTTAGCATCCATATTACTTCTGCTAGTAAAACAGATTAATTGGTACTCTTCAAGAATTAGCATCGGAATAGACAACATTTGTAGAGGATTCTTACCAAAATGATGTGGCAAAAGAAATACCAGAAGATTGCCGTTAAGGAAATTTTAAATCGGGTGCCTGCAACTGCTGTTCTTTATCTCAGTATTACTCAATATCTCAGTTTTAATGGGTTGAATACTATAGATAATGATAAGAGTCTCATAATTAATATTTCTGTAGTCACAAAATCTTCTTTGATTCAGAAATTTATAAAAATCCTAAAAACCTTTTCTCATTTGTTTGAGAGGTGAGAAACATGACGCTTCCAATGAAATTTGTAACTTCTAAATACCTAATTCATCCATAGGAACGTCACCAAGTGATAAACTTATATTCTGCTATCAGTATTCAATTTTTTATGTACCATCGTAACATTGCTTTTGAGTGCTTTAAATTCTAATTTATAAAGCTTAGACAACTGAAAAACAATATCAAGTAATTCTTGAGAGAAAAAACGAACATCGACGAAATTTTTACATGTAACAATTAAAACCTGATTATCGACAACAGCAATTTTTGAACAGTTTTAGAAAGCAGATAATTCACACGGAATATCACTAATTATAAGATTCCGCAAGAAAGGTCTAGAGACTAATGCTTGAGGACTTTTTAAACTATATTCTTTCGTAATCTTACCTACAGAAATTTCTGCAGTGAGAGTATGCAAAAATTTCCTGATCAGAAGTATGTTCTTTATTACATTAATGCATTTCAACAAATTTATGATTCATTGCCATCAAGCATTATCAAGAACACCTTTTTTATTTAGAAGCATCTAGATTGTGACGCAATGTTGTATTCATGTTTGTTTTTACGTCGGAAAGAAGCTTCTGTTACGCAATCCTTTATCTAAGGATCTAAAGCCTTCTATATACTATTATCTCTCTCTCTCTCTATATATATATATATACATGGTGTTTCTAAATGAATATCGTGGTTTTAATGCTTTGTAGTATTTATTACGTAAAACTTAAAATTATAATTAATACATGAAATAAAAGAGCAACTAAAATAGTTATAGCTACAAGCTTACAAGTGTTCAATGTAAGTACCTTTTAGTTAAATGGCACACATCAAGTCGATAGCCCAGTTCTTTCTTAACGGTAATTATTATTTGTGGTGTAATTGTTGCAACGGTTGCCTAAATCCTGTTTAGTCCCTAGGTCGGGTAGGACAGCTGGTAGTGGATGCACATATACACGATCCTTTTTGAACACTCACAGGTAGAAATCACAATCTCTCACTCCCTCAACATTCTCTTCAGTAACCCTTGGTAGTCCTGCACCCTTCCTGCCCTTTGCAAAGTCAGCCGGTATTTTCAACTGATGATACCATCTACGGATGTTATTATCACTTGAGGGATCACATCTGAACTTAATCCGGAAAGCATGTTGCACAAGTAACTACAGATTCAATCTTTGTAAATTGCAGAGCACAAAAAGCTTTCTGTTCACTAGTCGCCATTTTTGTTACTAGAGCTTTCTGGCTCATGCGCGTTTCAACAAAGAGAACTTTTCGAGTTGCTCTTTCATTACATGTATTAATTATGATTTTAAGTTTTAGGTAATAAATACTACAAAGCGTTAAAGCCCCAATATTCATTTAAAAACACCCTGTAGATGTATAATTGAAGAAATTTTAGGTATAAGAAATATTGATGGTGACACGGGATGCTGAACAGTCATAATAAAGATGCAGTCATGGTCCGTTGATACACTGCTCCATTTATAGCAAAGCATTATTTACAAAAACATATATAACTAAACCGACTTTTCTAAAAATAACTCTTATCCCTCATAAGCTACAAATAAAATGGCACAAAACCAGTAGTATGCAGTATTTAGTTCATAGCCGTGTAATCCATGGTTAAAGAATGGTTGTATAACATAAATTTATGACTGGCGAATTACCTATCGCTTTTATAGAACGAATCAGTAAATAATATCACACAGTAAGCCTTAAAACTGAATCAGATTCTCACATGGAAATTACCTAATAACGATCTTTTAATTGTCGAAGTATATATCTCTATTTTGTAGCAACGTCGAAAACTCTTAAATTTCTCTATATTAACCGATCAGTAAATTATCCTAGATGTAAGATTTTGCTGCAAAATTCAACCATATTTATTATAAGCCTCATTTAAAATCGGCTTTGTCGTTTAAATAGCCGTTGCAATAATAAGCCTCATTTAAAATCGGCTTCTAAACTTATTTCTATATACTTAGATCAAATGAGAGAAAGTAATTAGATGTATAACTTTAATGAGAGAAACTAAAGTTTAAGTACTTATTTACCTTTACCTTCCGTTCGAAAAATAAGGGTGACAGCTTTGTTGAAAGTATGAGTAGTTTTAGAACTCGCACTTTCTCCTTTCTCAGTTTCTCTTACATATGAACATAGTCTTCCTATGGCGCTTTAATAGCAATTAAAAAGAACTGCATATTCTGTTTGTTTAAATTTAACATGAACACATTTGCTGACAAATGTTATGAACAGAACCGAACTGTGGGAGACGATAGTACTGTATTATAATTGTAGAACCTAGGCATATGAGAACAATGCTAATGGTGAAATTGAAGATGGTGTCTTTCAACAGGATTTTCTCTCAGCAAAGACTTCGTACAATTGCGCGAAAATTCAGAGCCAGATACAAATATATTAAAAGTTTGATTATTGTATAATATAAATGAAGATAAAAACACTTATTAAATTTATCATTTCATTTTTGTAGTGAATTATTTGTAAATAATTTTTAGTCGTGTGAATGCCAGCCCACAAACTTCAGTCGCAAAACATTTGTTAAAAGTATCTTCTTTTATGCATGGAAATGTACAATTTTTGTAAGAAATATTAGAACTACTAAATATATCCTATTCTATATGACTCATAAACACGCAGGAATATTTAATAGATGGCTGAATACTAAATATTTGGACGCTCCAAAGTGGCAGTTGATTATTTATGTAATTTAATGTTCAGTAAAAGTAAATATTTTGCGTTTCATGTTGGTAATTTGCTTTTTGCCATTCGGTAGCAAAACAAAAATGACCTGATTGACTGGGCGGGAATCTCCATTTAAACAACTCAATTATTCATAAACTAATAACCAAATTACACGAAACATGGATGGAAAAATAGCAAAATGAACTTTTTTATTTTTTGATTTCTTTTGTTTCGCTTAAACCATAAGAGTGAAAATTAGCTTTGAAATTAGATTTGCAGATCAAAATGCAATCGATAATTTTCAGTTATCTTATTATAAGAAGAAATTAACTTTGTCGGAAATACCCTTAACATGTCTGCTGTTTTCATAAAAATAGCAAACAAAAATAAGAATTTTTTTGATGGCTATTAGATTTGTGTTTCTAAAATCAAATTTTAAAGAGGTCTGTATTCTAATTAGATTAGGTTGCATTAGAAAGATTGTTTCTTTTAATAAATTGATTGAGTCATCTCTTGAAAAATAAATCCATCTTAATGCGTTTAATATTTATTACGCTTTTATATTAAATATGCAGGATTACTTAAAATCAAAATTGGATTTATTTTGAACCTAAGACAATAACTGAAAAATTCATTCAGTTAAATTCTTTGCTCTGCCTCCAGCTAGCCCAAAGTGTTTTCCCGTGAAATTATGCTTTGATATTTTAATATTTTCAAAGTTCCACGTTATGCTATGATAATGATAAACTGAATTACATGCACTTTTAAAAATATTTATTTGATATCTTATAGAATTAAAAGCCGTTACAAAATTTATTTTCCCGATCTCAGAGCAAAATATTTTAAAAGGACTTTCTTGTAATTTTTTAATTAATTTGATATATATATATTCATGAGTGATATTTTTATAAGAAATATCGTCAGTTAAGGTCAATGTCAGAAATTATCAATATCTTTTTTTTGAGAAAAATTGATATAAGCGTTTGGCCTTGGCTTAGTTTTGAGTAAATCAAATCACCTCTTCTTGACAGTCGTCCTCATGTATCCTCATCATAAAATATGTTGTTCTGTCTTCGGCATAATGTAAAATCTGGAAAAGTAACATGTACAATAAATAAAAACGAAAATTGCAATAACTGCAATGTCGTCGTTTTAGCGTCATTCTGAGAATACCTTAACTTTTTAAATGAACAAATGTACAAATTATTCCATTTTCATTATGATGCAAATTATAGTGATTTAAAATATTAAAGCACTTAACGTTTTTCGCATATTATTCATCAGTTTAAATCTGTGATTAAAAGAAATGTTTCATAACACAGGAAAAAACAGGCTCATTACTAGGAAACGTAATCTCATCCTTGCGTTATGTTACGTTGTGTTATAAAACATTTATTCTCAACATTATGTTTTGTCATAAGATATTTATTTGAGATTATACTATAAAGCCTTTATCCAAACTTCTACAGAACATTTCCCATTCATATTGAATTGCACTATGATACATTTTCTCCTAACTTCCAAATTGCAATGATGATAAATGCTTCATAATATAACGCAACTATGTAACGTAACATAACGCAACGATGATAAATGTTGGAAAGACTAATAGACGTTTACAGATCTTAGTTTTAGAGATTTATAATGTGAAATAGAAAAGAAGTGTAGGCTTCACTCAGTATTTATATGAAAACGTCTCTTAAAATTTGAATACATATGAACAGCTGGACTTAGCGATTCATCAATAGTTGCAAACTAGCTATATTACCATGTTTACATTTAAAGTGCAATGTGTTTCATGTGGTTTCCTATGCATGGGGCTTGCGACATAAGCTTTTCATACTGAGCCCATATGCAGCTTATTATGACAATAAAATTACATGTCACAGAAGCAGCTTTCCCCACTTATTGAGGAAGCGCACATTTTACAGAAGCAAAGAAACCTCCTATTTTATGAAGATACGAATTTTTGTTCTAGTAGTGCACGCAGAATTTTTGCGTATGGAGGGAATTACGCTTTTAACTAAGAATACATTCGGTTGCTAAAAATACCTTCAAGAGCATCCAGTTTTAACATCATAGGGCCCATCATAGGGCCAGGATTAAGACCGTTGAATGCTAGTGTTTCGATCCGAGTTCGATTCCAAGCGAATAGGTGGCTACATTGTTGGTTTTTGTGGGTTTTCTCCATGCATAACGTGTGTACGAAAGAGTCTTCCATGGAACGTCCTCCACAAAGGGACGTTACTCACTGTCGTGAGTTTTATAACATTCGTTTAATCTAACCAAGAATCGCAACATAATACTACCAAGTTCATAAAAATGCAACATCATCCAGCTCATGGAAATGTAATTATTTCACAGCGCATGCATCCAATACGCATTTTAACAATAACATAACATACAATAAAATGTATTCAATACACATTTTTAAAAAAGAATAGTGAATCTAAATTCCGAACACATATGAAGACAAACTGAGTAAATTGTATGATCATTTTGTAAAATTAAATTTTAATATGCAATGCAGGTCAATGCACACTACATACACTCATATTGTACATCTTTGATAACAGTACATCAGGATGCAACGGATTAAATATTAGAACTGTGTTTTTTGGCGATTCTTCTGCATCGTTATGCCCCTAAGAATACAGTAACCATACCAACAAGTTTTTGACTTTGAATCGAGAGACTGTTGCACACTGAGACCGTGATCATCCTTCCGAAGAACTGGTGTATGTATTTGAAGGCATGCAGAGTTAGTGATAGAAGGTATATATTGCAGGCATGACTGTTACTGATGAAGCATTCAAGAATTAGGATATAATGGACTTGTAAAACATGCAGTTTGTAAGTTTTGACCCATCGTTGATCTTTACGAAGCAATTATTGCCTTGATTATAAAACGCAGACGTCTGCAGTTTCCGAAATGTGTGGTCGTGAAGATAAAGGGACGAACCGGATGTCTTCATCTTTTCAGACGAATGTCGCTTCATTCTGCAATACCATGCCGTCCATATTTATATCTGATGGTACTACGAGCTGACTGAGAGATACCTGCATTATAACTTACCATACTAATCCGACGCATAGATACTTCCAGTTCGTAGAAAGATAATCTTGCATGTCCTAGGTGTTAAAGGTCTGTTGTTATCACTTTAAGTTCAAGATTAATCTGAAATAGTTAAAAGCAGCAATACTCGACAGCCTGGTGTACGCAAAGTCCAGCCCTGCTTAAATGTTAAACATGTTCCCCCTCTTATCATATATTTACCGAATCTATCGCCTGTTGAACACATATGAAAGCGTAATGATTGGAACACCACAGATCATTTGAGGCTTCAACATATAAACATTGACAACATCTACGAACATCTTCTTAATACAATTTCATGTAGCAGATATTGCTGTCGGTCATGTTGGCAAAAGAAGAAAATTATTTCTTCACTTATGCTAAAGATTGTATTTTTTGGGGTAATTTATATATATAATACATAAAATAATATATAAAAATTCCTAACTCTCTCATTTTTATGCCTGCAATTTTAGTGTCCAACAGCATGCTTCTTTACAGTTTCCTCTTTTCAAACATGTGAAGGAGACTTAAGACAGAATGATGTGTGCTTATTTTATGATCATCATTGTGCAACATATACGATTCTGAGTCTTCAGAAAGTAAAACTCCAGAGGAATAACAAATAAACTTCCGTTTAATAATTTACACTATTTTATATCCTTTTATGAAACTAATATGATTTTTTCATCACTTTATTTTAATACTTCAAACTCCTAAGCACTGTGAATTTGTTGAAGCGAGAGATAGAGACTCAAATAATAAGTACCGAAAATGTTATAATCCTCTCATGCCCATGGTCGTTTCGCTCAACGAAGTTAAAATTTACAAAATTTAAGATCTTTAAGATCTTTAAGCTCTTAACCATAACTAATACTTAATCCTTGTTCTTAATTCTAATTCTAAAATACTACTTACGCAAATAAACTTACTAAAGCAGCGAATATATAAATGAAAACTAACTGAGCGAAGATTAAGACTGCAAATGAGGAAGAATGTATGGGTATTATCTTAGAAGTATGTTATTAAATTTTAATCACTTCTTCTTTCCCATCACTTTCTAATACAATTCAACTAATGAGTAACAATGAAATAAAAAGTACAATCCATTTCGCAATTTATATATGAATGTGCTTTATGAGACTTTAATAATGCTTATAATATACTTTATATTTTTTAAATAATAATTAAAACAATTACCTTAACAAAATTGCTATATAATCCTATTAAAAATGTTATATATGAAGTTACAGTTAAATTATTCAGTGCTTTGCGAATATTATATAAATACATTCTCACGTTTTAGGTGATATGTATATAGTATAGGTAGTTTTAGGTGATATGTATATATATATATATATATATATGTCACGGACCACACAGAGATAAGTAAATCATGTGTGCAGTTTCCGCAAGCCACTGCTCCCAGGCCTTTACAATGTGTCATACGACATATATTGTTTTTAACAACGGAGAGTCTTCACGAGTACTGTCAGAAGATTTTAAAGTTCTGCACCGTATCTGTCGTCAAAGCCTTTCAGGAGGAGTTTCAGGAGGGGTGACGAACCAATGATCTGATTTTTCCTTTGATATTGTTCCAGATATAACGAATCAGAGGATGTAAAATGATACTGCAAAACTAAGGAGGCCTGTCTAATTCAATCTGAAGAATTTCGCCATCAGAGTAACACAGGACGGAAGCTCCTGCCGCCACTCAAAGCAGGGTAACCTGACAGTCACTCCACAGCAATGACCAAACCCTCCTCGCACACACATACATATATATATCACACTCATTCATACATATATATGTGTGTTTGTTTGTGTGTGTGTGTAGCATCATATATACTAAGAAACAAGAACCACTTGAATCTAAAACACTTCTTATATTTTAGAATAAATATTAAGAAATCAAAATATGAGTATATAGTTATTTTGTCTTGCAGCAGTTCCGAAAAAGACAAACATTGTTTATTAGTCTTCCTGCAAAATTTTCTTAAAATAACAATATTGTTACCTGGAGTCCAGAGACAAAGGGAAGGCACCGAAAGATTAGTGATTACATTGTTACTTATTTGGTTTCAGGCATATCAATATAGTGGATGCAGCTGAATTTTCAAGCATATGAATATGATTGATATAGGAATAGTAATGAATTTATATATATGGTAATTACTGATGTAATTTATGGGCAATTACCGTATTTAGCATTCAAACGTTGTAATTATTCTAGAAAGTAAGATAATTAAATTTGTACTTACATTCTGCAGTTTTGCCTATCACAATAGTCAATTGTAAGATTCAGATAACTTTTAAAATAACAATACAGGAAAGGCTGTCTTATGTTCAAGTAAATACGGTATATATATATATATATATA
>KK119416.1:350344-416219 GCA_000611955.2 Stegodyphus mimosarum
TATACAGTCGAATCCGGTTAATTGGACCACTGGATAATCGGACCAGCCGCTTTTTTGGACCGAATCCTAAAGAACCGAAACAAATCCTATGTAGTACTAATATTATAAGCTAATATAATAATAAGCCTAATATTATACGCTCATTTGGAACAAAATTCTGTTTAATCGGACCAAAAAACGAGAGAGCGAATAAGAAACAGAAGCCACAAGTCGACCACGTACAGATTTTCCGCGACATATGGGAGGATTTGGATCAAGCTCCCCAGGAGAATGCTTTATCAAAGGTCAGGAATTCCTTAACATGTATGACAGGAGCAAAACCAGTGGGAGGTGAACACGCGCACCATTTTCTGTGACCTACCAGTAGCCGTTAGCGAGGTTATTGGTCCCACTGCGTCTCCGATTTTAGAGAAAATGAACAATAGAGTGTCCGGTTCCATCTGAAAGGAATTCCCGCCTGTCAATCATGATTAAAGTTTAAACTAGAAAGCTACCATTTTGCCACCCCTTGGGGATGATTTTGTGTGCCAGAAAAAGTCGTATTTTACATTACACACAAAATTTAATTACAATGTAGGGATTTATATTTATTTTAAATAACCGGTTAAATTTAATTTTAAGTTACTTTCCTATAAGCCTTCATTCCCCTAATTGTCAGTGCCAGAATATTTAAATTGGTAGCGCGCGTAAGGAATGCAAATTCTACCAGCGGAAGAAAAGTTTAAATATCGATGTTCTAGAGTGAAGAATGCAAATTCTACTAGTGGGAGAAAAGTTTAAATATCGTGTTCGAGAAGGCAAAGTTAGATTCTGGGAAAACTGTGCGTGTTTGTAACGCAAACTTCGGCTTAGCATTTATTGCTGGTTAGACGTGGCTTAAACAGCTATTATCTTGCTGCCACTAGACTCATTTACTCGCTGCAGGATACAGTATTGTATGAGCCCTATAATTTAATTCTTCTACTTGCTAATATCTTCAATTTTGAGTTGATTCTACTGTTTCAGTTACCGCCCAAGCAGAGGCACAGTATGTTAGCGTCGAGTTGACGCATTGTAAATAATTTAAAGAGTTTAATAAAGGGTAGTTTTCACCCTTTTTCTGTGCAGTCGCTATTTTCCAGGTTCTGCACAACAGATAGACAATAGAAAGTTAAAACAAAATTTATAACTCTTCAACTAACAGACATCTAACGTATTCTGCCTTTTGAAGGTTTAGGAATAAATTATCATAACCCTATTAGTTCACAGATTTAAACTGAGTATTTATCGGCCGTTTTTTTAAGACATTAATTAATCAATTTATCTGGTACCAAATTGTGTTTAAGAGTTTGAATAAGTATTAATATCTTGTTTCGAATATCTAATGTATCGGCACAAACATTTTTTTATATTCGTTGTATTTGACTAATGACTCTGTTACTAATTACTTTTTTAGAAATGTTTGAAGTCTAATTGTATAGATCTATACTTACATTGCTATCTCAATGTATAGTTAGATAAAAATGCAGATAGATAGATGATGTTTTTTTTCCGAACAGATTAAGGAATAGAGAGATTGGATTAGAAGCAGGTTTATAATAACGAAGCGTTGATTAGAGGATTAGAGAATAAATAATATGAAATAATTTATTAATTTGCAGAGCAAAACAATATTAGTTTTCATTCCGTAAATAAAAGTTACTGTTTGAGTGATTATGTTAATATTTTAATCTTTAAGAAAACATCTGTGCATTTAAAATATATAAAGTGCACAATGTACTGTCATTACCGATTCACTATTTTTACAATTTTTTATGCACTACAGTTATAAATTAATTGTAATATTATATGTGTAACTGAGTTCGTATGACATTCATAAAGCCAGTAAATATGTTATTATCTGAATTTAAAGCAATAATTCTGGTATCTCTAAGCTTATAAATTTGACGCAAGCCGTAAGTGTGTTCATACTTAACAATGTGCATGAATACCTACGTAAATACACACATAAGCAATAGAAAAGAATGCTAAACGTATTTTGCATTCTTTTCTAAAATTTAACAGAATATTGTTTTAAACAGTAATAACTCAAATATGTTTTCATTCTTGACATGTATTATATTGCTGCGAGAATGGTTAGCATTATCAGCGGGCTCTTAAGTGCTATGAAAAGAGCATTTATCTTAGGTGCTGATAAATTTGCTTGGAAGCTTTAAGCAGCACCATCGCTGCACAACATCGCAGCAACAACATTCTTTCCGGTACACAAACAATTTTCGAACGACGGGGTATTCATGAAAACTGCAAACATTTCTCTTCTTTCTTTAATTAGTCCTATATAACCACCCAGACGCTTTTACACTCTCTTCTTAAATACCATACCTTAAAAAAATAAAATTTTAAGTCTGTAAGCACTGTAAATCAAGAGAAAATGTAAACAATGGGGAATTCCTGAAGTTTAGGATTTTAATGCTGGGATATTCCTTCAGCGGAAAAATATAATAATATTAATATAATTCACATACTAAGGCATTATAATTCCTGATTATAATGCCTTAGTATGTGATTCAGTTCTTTCACAGTGCTCAGAGAAAAAAAAAATAATATTTAAGTGTAGGAAACTCTTACTATGAAATTGTAGGTCTGTAAGTATGCGAGCGCATTAATAGAATTAATCAAACATAGCATCATTATATAGGCTAATAATTAATGAAGTTTGGAATGATTTATTTGGATGGTGAAAGCGTGCATCTCGAATTTTTCCAGATTTGACTTGGATTTTTTTTTTTTCATAAAATGTTAAAAAAATTTTTGTATCTATTTTGTACATATCTTAGCTTAACAAATAGTCTCAGGATTTTATTGTTTTCACAATCTGATAGAACATAGAAAAACTTTTTAATGATGTTCATATTGAAATTTTAACACATATTACTAATATTTGGTGATTATTCGAAAATCCCTGGATTTGCGTCGATCATTTACTGATTATTATTTAAAAATTTGAATTTTCAAAAATTTACCTAACCCTTTTTTTTCGCAACGGCGTGCTCTAGCCGTTTACAGGCATTGGGAACTGCTAAAGCTATAATGGTTGGTCTGTTTATTACAGAGGAGCCTAATAAGTGAGCCACTTTTGCCTCGCATGAAGCCATGCGCAAATTACAACCATGCCTTCTCCAGGATTCGAAAGTTCGCCCTCGGTACGGCATTTAGATTCAGTAACCACATGCCCGTCTGGAAAATTATGTACCTAACGTAAATTGTCCTATTTTAAAAAGAAGCGTTGAAAATATAAATTGTGCTAGAATATTTTAAATGCTACATTGTTACTTTAAGCAGGAAAGAAAGTTAACATTCTTCAATAAGCGGCACATGATATTGGAAACATGGTATTGGAAATATAAAATTATTATTGGTCATGCTTTTTCCTAATTCCTTCAAATAGATTTTTCTAATAATCCTTTTTAAATTAATTAATCATTTTAATTATTATTCTTCAGCATTATTTTATTTGAAAACAAAAACACGCACATACACATTAGTATACTATAGAACTTTTTAGTCGTTTTATTAAGGCTATTTTTTTCTTTTCCTTTCCAGGTCCAGATTTTCATTTAATACTCATACCATTTTACTAATCTCATTCTTTATTTTAGATTTATTGCGTAACGCAAGAGAGTTTAACTACTGAGAGGTATTTAATAGTTCTTGCAATGAAATCTATATTGCCATTTATAGTGGTTTTCATCTCAGAAGTTTATATACGTTTTTCTCAGGATGGCATTTTAAAAGCTGGTTTTATTAATTTTATTTGGATAAGTAGCATTCTGTTTTCTAGGTTTTTAAAATTCTAGCCTCCATAAACGTATACTTGAAGCCTTGAAATTTTGTTAGATTTTAAAACAAATTCTTCAACTTTTTTTAGAACATTAATGATTTAATACAATAATCGTTATGTGGTTTTTCTAGAAATTCTTTTTAAGGTGTAAGCCTTTCATCTGACAGGCATAACTAGTCAAACCGAATATACGGCTGATTAAAGTGCTAGTAAATTCTGAAAGGATAAGGGACATCCTCTCTTTTGACTGATAAGTTATCAAATTTTTGGCTTTTCAAGGAGCAAAAATCATTAACTTACATTTGAATTTCCCTGATTTTCAAATGAAATTTACAACCTAAGCAAGAGTTCTTTCCCTTAAATAAAAACTGAATTTTAAACTTCGTTTAGTTCTTTTTTCTTTACTAAATCAAATTATGTTTAATGCTCTTAAATGCTTATAATTAATTATAATGCTATATAAAATATTTAGAAATATATAAATAAAAATTTTGTTTTGTTTAAGAATATCCAAATTTCAGTCTATTTAAATGTATGGAAAATGACACGTCGTTCATCACTGCGTTGTTTATAAAAATAATTAAAATTGACATAGTAACTTTTTATTTTCGAACACTTTAATTTAAAGTTTCGCAGCAGGTCATAAGTATATGATGTTTTTTCAGTGAGTTTTATACCAGATTACATTTCTCTCCTTCGTCTTTTTCTCTTTTTTTCTCTTGAAGCCTGTTTTTTAAATAACTACGTTTTTAAATAATTACCAGTTTTCTTCTAATAAAATACGGTACATGGGCAAATGTTTATCAGTCTTGCACACATATTTGCCGATCTGATATTAAAAAAATATGCAACTCTAAGTTAATTAAACTTTTATATTCCTGTTCCAACATTAATCTAGCAGGATAAATTTAAAAACCGGGTATATTATCAGCGAATTAATTTTGGTTTAAATAGGATACAAGTTCAGTTACTGTTGTGACTCATTCTCTCGCTCTGAGCATAAGTCCACGAATTCATCGTGGCAAAGGTTTTGAGCCTATCTTTGGTCAAAATTAACTCGTCATAATATCAATTTGTTCAGCTCCGCTCTTTTCTGAGGAAGAATACGTAAAGGAGGGTGGTGACGCTCGTCTTGATCGAATTCAAGAGGACTTTAACGTTCATTCTTAAAATTCTTCAATCTTTCCCACCGTGAAAAGACACTATACGTTTAGCAAAATCAGTGCGTTCTCCGGGAACCATTGCTAAGGCAGCCAGCTCTCCTATCATCATACACAAAATTTAAGTCAAAACATCTTCTCAAACGTCAGTATTCAGTAAATCCGAGGGCAAGAGCTGCAACAGAAATTTCGAGCGAAATCTGTATAAAATATGGTATAAAGAAGAGTAGAGTTATTTTCTTATTGCTGCTGCTATTGATAACATGCTTAAGTATACTGTAACATACACGAATGGTGTATATTCAGGAGTTGAGCGTGCTATTGGGATAACGCCTTAAATACCAATTGTAGCAAAACGATTTTATCTGTGACTCCAACACAATTCTAAAACGACAACACCTTGGAAATGTAATGATAACTAATTTCATACAAATTCTTGTGTTTACATACAGGGCTTCACCTCAACATCGTTGCTAGATTATTATAATGGACGTTCTGCAATATGAATGGCAATAACAAAAAACAATATGATAAAACATTATGTAATGTAGTTAGTTGTTCTAGAAACTTCAACCATTAAAGGTTACTATCAATAAGATGTTTATTTAATCTAACGCCGTCACAACGGAGTGAGCAGGTTCAGAATAGAGTACAGTTTTTGGCCCGAAGCCTTAGCAACTTTAACCTAATTCTAGGAAAACGGGCCTTCTCATTACTCTAAGCAAGAATGGAAGAATATACTGTTCTTCCATCACGCTTAATATGCTCCGAGAATTATTAAATACTGGCTGGATATGAGATAATATGCTCTCAGAATTGAAACCCCCAGATTTCGATCAGCTTAAAGTCACCTGAAGTAAACCCTGAGATGTACTCCCTAGGATTAAATTTCGTCTTCGTCTACTACTAGCCTCTCAAGAAACCCTTCAGATTCACAGATTTTAAATGCCCTATTTCTTCAAAGCTACCATAACGTCATTTCGAATGGTGGCTGTACTTACATCAAATTATGTTTAATGTTTTACTTAAATGCTCGTAATTAATTATAATGGTATATAAAAATATTTAGAAATATATTAATAAAAATTTTGTTTTGCTTAAGAATCTACAAATTTCAGACTATTTAAATGTGTGGAAAATAACACGTCGTTCATCACTGTGTCGTTTATAAAAAATATTAAAAGTACATTCATCATAATCAGTACATTCATCATAATCAGTGTATTTACCTTATTTGAAGGATCAAATTCCCAACACTTCATTAAGACTTGGGAGTTTAGAATTTTTAGATTCGTATGTGACGTATTTTTTGGAGGTGAAGGACGTTTTCCAAGCACAAAAGAAACAAAGACATTTCTCCCTACAGTTTGCCGAATTAAAATAGGCTTATCAGATGAAATAAAAATCTAATCCTTAAAATGATGCCCAGTTAAAATTAGTAATTCTTTTTGTGGCATATATTGATGTAAACCCAAAACACAATACGTTGCTTTAAAATAAACAGTCTTCCCTAAGAAATCGAGTTATGCAAAAATACATCAACAATAAACATTTACCCAAAACAGAATATTGAATTCTGACTGCTCCATTGGAAATACATAATCATATACGAAAGGGAACAATTTTTTGGAATTTAATATAGTTTTGTAATGCATTTTAAAAAGGCAACACAATATACTATTTTGAAGACTTGAAAGAAAATGAATTTGGGAATTTTAGCATAGATATGTTTTGCATTAGCGGATTTTAGTTCTTTTGCGAGAAAATACCCAGGTATACTTCGAGCATAAATTCTTGAGTGGCACTCATAGAATACGCTTAGAGGTCCATTTCAGAAAAACACCTCGTCTTTCGTTGCATTTTAGTGCGCATGTTAACTGCAAAACTTCCATTTCGTTTAAAGAGAAAAGAAATCCGCGAGGCTTTTGTGGGGAAGAGCTATTTGATTTATTCATTGGAATTATGTAAAAATAAATAAAAGGCAATCAACGAGGAAATCAAAATGGTGCCAGTAAAAATATTTCCCAAATATGACGGATAGATTTATTGGGAAATTATGCAGTATTTTTGAAACCATAAAAAGCTTTTTGCGGGGAATGTGTTCCCAGTTTTTTGTTTATGGCTTTACTCTCTGACGAATTTTTATGGTAGATGATTTATAAAATCGCGGGTGAGTCAAAGTGTCCGAAACGAAATTTGGGCATTCATCATAAACGGTCATTTAAAGCATTTCAGTAAATTATATATATAGAAGGACTTTTAAAGCTATCCATATTATAAACGGCCGGCGAAAACTCGCATTTGTGTACTTTAGTATTTTGCCTAATACAAAGAACGTTGAAGACTTAAAAATTTATAAGTATGTAATAAGAAATATACAAGGTTAATTGGAATTAAATTTTTTTCTTTTTTGCTAAGTTTTATTTCGAAATTCTGCTTTTTTGCCTCCTTTCTGCAGGTTTGAAAAGTCAAAAATCATGCGATATAGTATATAGTATTCAAATGGTATTGGGATAAGTAATTTTCAAACTTTCAGCCAATATTTAAGGGCATAGTTGGAATATATGGGGAAATTTAAAGCTTACTTATGATTTAGTAATCGTGAAAGTTTGGAAGTGGACCAAATATTTACAATATGTTTCCCAATTTCTTAAGGAAAAAAAGGATAGGTATATGAATGTAAGCAATTTTCTCCTTATTTCCTTTTCACGTGCTTTGGTGATGTAATTAAAAAAAGCTATTTGGCAATAATTCGTTACTAGCAGTGACTGGGTACTCCTCTTCAGTCGGCATTTTACGTTGAGGAGAATCTAAGGAATTTTGTCATTTCTTAGAACGTGCCTTTGTGGTTAATTCCAAAACACGTTAGGCTAGTAACCGGAATACCCGGTATAATATTAATCATTGATATATGTATGCAGTAAAGATCATCTAAATATTATTTTAGGAAGTTGATTGACAATAGAATCAGATTATTCATTTACGTACGAAATTTAGAACATTTAGGTATCTAAATGAGAAATACAAATTTGAATATTTCTGGTGAAACAAAGAACTGCAGTATCTGTTCATGTGTGAGCTTATAAATAAATATGTTCAGACATGTGTTTATGTTCATAGTCAAAAATAATAAACGGATTTGTGTTGCCTTACATTCATAACAGTAATCAGTCGTTTTCGATCTGCTAAGCGCAAACACTCTCTCTGTACACTTTGCAGCTTTAAATGAAATGCTATAATTTTGCCAATGTAATAAAAAGAACGCTTTATAGTCTGAAATTTGAAATATTCCTCTACTTAAATACTTTTATGTCTAAACACATTCTACATTCCTCTAATCTGTTGAAAATTTTACATTATTCGTCTTAGTAGATAAATTCTCTCTATTTTTTACTTCCTTGTACAAAGTAAAGGAAGTATTGAAATCGCGAAAAATTCCGGGTATTATATTTCAACGAAAATATCCATTTTGACCGATCTCGAATCCACTTGAAACACGTTTTTGCTTGACATCTGTTGCAAGAACAGAGTAAAAAACTCTTTTCCTTTTTCAAAACGGATTGAAAAATGGATTTCAAATGTGATTGTGAAAAAGATATTTTTATTATCATCTATTCGAATGTACGTATGTATGTATGTATCTTGCATAAATCAAAGATGATTAGCCTCGGAACGTTGGAATTTTGTATATGGGACTGCTATGCAGTTGTGAGCTCAGTTTTTCTTTTCTGATATGTTGGTAAATTGTGCATTTTTTTCTTTAAAAGTGATTAAATTATGTTGTTCTTATTTTCCGTTAAGGTTTTTATGCCTTTGCATCTTTGTTTATCTGCATGCAATAGTTGTAGAATTATCAACAATTTAAAAGTTCTTTAAGTGGTACTAAGACTAATGAGGCAGCCGTTTGTTTACATTTGGGACATTTGTAGAATAGTGAATTAAGTCAGTTTCTGTACCAACTTCAGTGTCTTTTTGTCGACTGGAACCAAAAGTAAACTTTCAGTTTTGTACACCGAAGAATCTGTCTTTCTTCCTGCTGGTTGAATTGCTTGTTTTTTCGTAGAAACACTAATTTTAATTTTTTAAAAAAATTAATTGTTTTTACCTGTATTTGGTATTTTATGTTTACTGTATTTTAAAATTTTCAAAGAAAATGTTTTTAGTTTTTAGGTATTTTTGCCGCGAAGTGAGAACTGAATCACTTGAATGAAAAACATATTTATCATGAAACTTTAGGAAATAAATTTAAATGAAATACAGCAAAAAATGCATATAATTTAAGGGACAGTACCAAGAAGCGATGTGTTGTCGACATCAAGTGTTTTATTCTTCTCCTCTACTCTTTGAAACCAAGTCTCTAAAAAAACAAAATTATGTAGTTGAGTGAAGATAAATAAATAAATAAATAAATAAAGTATTCTCTGCCATAAGAGAAAAGCAAACGGGCATTCTGAACATTTTTAGCAATGACAAGTTACCGTATTTTAATCGACTGACTTGATATTCGGTGTACAGTCTAACCCTTCTCTAACGAACATCAATGGACCAGAACATATATCTGATGGTTCGCTATATCCGACTGGATGAGAGAAACTAGATTGTCTCAAAACTATATAATTTTGCGAGATAATCTGCAAATCATAAAGTAAAGTATTATATTTGTATGAAAAATAATAATAAGGATTTCGTTACTATCTTTTACTTAAGATATATGTGATTGCAAAGGAAAGATTCAATAACTTTAGCAAAGAATATACTATGTCTTTCAAAAGCCGTAAATAATGTGGTCCCCCATCCAGAGGACAGAAACTGGGTAGCATTTATACTACAAAAAATTCCGATGACAAAACATTTCCATTTTCTATAAGTCTAAAAGACAGATCAACTGTACAACTCAAACTCAGAAGATTCACTACATGTTTCTCTCCTGACTTGCAGAAACTTCAAAATTTCTTACCACAATATCTGCCTTTATAGAGTTCTGGCTGACAACCCAGTCAAAGAATTTAATGCAAACAAAGAACTTACTTAAGTTCTTTAGTTATAATGGATACATATACCATGCAGAGTCCTGCCAAGATATTTTTTCACCTGAGGTAAAAAGGTAAATCCTTGCCCTTATATATATATGTATATATATAAATCAAAATAGCTATATTTTTATTAAACAAAAGTAACTGCATTAAATCAAAATATCATAATGCATACAGCATAATTATACCATAATTTTTAAAGTATTTTTTAATCGTAGTTCTATAAATTCAAAAAATAATATAGCCTAATTATTTGTAACTTTCAAATGAAAATGTTAAAAAACATCCTTTTTTAATAATTAAGAAATAGCATTGAAATACGCATTGCATTAATTTCCAGGTTTTCTTGCAATTCTTTCTATTGTTTTTTTTTTTAATTTAAGTTTGCCGAAGCTTATTTCCCCAGATAATAACTGGTAGATTTAAAAACATAATTAAAATACTTTTTTAATTCGTATAGTCAATTTGGCGCCCCTTCTAGTGATTCACCTGAGGGAAGTGCCTAACTTACCTCACCCTTGTCCCGGCTCTGATACTACTATTTACAAAGAACGCTATATGGTATCCCAAATTTGCTTATTGTGCTCTCATTCTCTTAGATTGCAAATCACACATGTTTCGCATAGCCTTTGTTTAGAACACGAAGATAAGTAGAGAATAACACAAAAGAATAAATACGTTTTCCAAACATGAAATATTTTAAGATTTAATAAAGTTTTCTTTATAACGTCCAAAATTTCTGAAAAAATAAGAAATATATAAAAAAGTTTCAATCGAAACAATCCTTACAATTCATTATCGACCATGCAATTCTGATTTTCATACATTCGGAAGTTTCGTTACTTCAGTAGAACATAACATTAAGTGTATAGGAAATTAGATGGGACCAAAAGATTTGATTGCTATATCCGGGGCTTGTTAACAGCCGAGTTCTTTATAGCGGAGTCGACTGTATGCAGCAATATCAATTAATTTTGCAAATTAAAATATCGCATATTTTAGTAAGTTCATGCAACTAAGTATAATAGCCCACTGCATCTGAAGTTTTATAATGCATTTACGTTTAAATATAAGTCTGCTTAATTGCAACGTAATTCAGAAAAAAATTAGAAACACATGAGAAAAATAAAAACACTTCGCGAAATTATTGTTGTGCTCATAACAATAGAAAAATTATTTCTCAAAATAGCTCAAAGAAAATTTTGATTACCTATTTACCTTTTTCATTATTAAGCTTCATCTCGTTTAATTTAAAATTTTGTTCATTTCTTGCAGAGGAGAAAATTTCTGCCACTTTCTCAAAATTTAATGTAAGCTTTTCATTGTATTGCTTATAATACTTTCAATTTACTAATGCTATAAACTAATGACAGAAATTAAGCTGACATTAGTTTATTAAACTTCCTCATGAGATTTATACTATAAAATAAAAACAACGATTAAAATTGATTATTATACTTCAGATTACATTGAGATCGTAAGACGTATATTTTCTTATACGCTTCAATTGTTTACTTACGTTTTAGTCACTTGTTCTTATATACTTTTGCACGTTTCCTACGTATACCACGTTCGTTTTTGCACGTTCGTTGATGATTTATGAAAGATCCACGCCATGAGCAATATTTTTATGCGAAACAGAGAATAATGCTTCTGTAAAGTCATCGCATCTTTAATTAACTCTGCTCTATCATAAAATTTAAAATTACATTATCAAATGTTAGATTTATAAATATAATAAATAAAAATGATTATTCCGTAGCCTAACGTTTAAAATAACAATATGTATACGTACATGGTATTTTAAAAGTGTAATGCAATTTTTAAGAATTCGCAGTGCATACAATATAGAAAATTATGGTTGTAGCTTTGGCTTATGAATAAATTCTTATAGCATAAAAATGAATGCATGTTCTATTAATGGCGACACTTTTAATTTCACATATTTACAATAATGGTATCCAGTTCACCATTTCATTTCACCTCACATAACCTGAAATCCTGAAATCCGCTGAGTTGGTTTCCGTTCCAGGGTACTAATAATCCATACAGAATTGGTTATCAACCCAACAGTTTAAGGCCCTTGAAGATATTAATAGCCCTGTGTCTCTTAGGAAGCCGAAGCTCCTATCCATCGTGCATAATTCATGCGTACTTACTAATACATAATACAAATATAAAATATAAATCCAAATAGATAGTGCAATCGCATAATACAAATACATGGCACATTAAGTTATAAAACATAACTGAATTATTAAAACATTATACAAAAATGATTACATTTTATGAAACTAATACATGTTTCCAATACCTGTACTTTATGCACTATATATTTACTAAAACTTGACAGACCAACAACTTATACCACATTATTAGAGAAATGCATTATACACCAGGTACAAGTGCAATGTTTTATCAATCTACTTCTTTACGAGTACTTTTACGTAGAAATGCCTTATACAGCAGGAACAAGTTCAATGTTTTATTGATCTGCTTAGTACTTTTACATTCTTGCATAAATACTAAAACCTGATTCAAATACTGGTACATTACACACATGCAAATTTACCTTGCAGGATATAGTACTTTATCCATTCACCTATACTTTTAATGTTACTGCAAATAATACAAAGCAAAAAACTTTCGTAAGTACATTATACAAATATATTATACCAGTACATTATATAATTACCAATATACAAATATTTAATACAGTTGCAAGTACACTGCAGCTAGCACATATGCGGATAAATGGCAGAAGTGCATTATTTAACAAATACAGTTATCATGTTTATTACTTACTTATTGATTAAATACTCATACATTGTATGAGCTGAGATATTTTTCCTCGTAAGTAGGTTTGGTGTGATTTATTAGGTTATGGCAAAGTTTACAAAGGTCATCTGCTTAAAGGGAGAGTCACCTACGTGGAGAACATTCTAGGGAAACTGGCTCGATCCACGTTACACGTGGTGAAACTACGAAAACGCTCATGTAGACAGACCGTTCGCTTAGAATCGAACCCAGATCAAATTACCAGTATCAAGCGACTTTACCTTTTGGCCGCTGGTAGTCCCTTGTACATAGAATGGAACGTTTTGACAGCAAAAATTAAATAAACAAATTGACAACAAAAATAGCTAATAGTTTACAACCATATTAATAGGTTTTAAAAATAACACACGGAATGATACGGAAACGGAAGGATACGGAAAAGTATTGCAATTAGTACAACGGTATGTGTTAGAATTCTGAAAATTACCATGAAACTATTTTAGAAGAAACATAGATCTATGAGATGAAATTAAGCAGTTTACTAACGTGGATTAGATCAACGTTACTTCAAAATTGAACATTTTTCAAAAATAATATATCAAGAAAATTGTATCGTACTTAATCTGAAAGACTCATATCTAATTAAGAGTTTTTAGAAGCTATGCATTATTATCTAACTTAAATAGTAAGGCAAACAAGAAATGGATTTCGTTGCAATAGACTTTTGTTCTGCAACGTAAAAAAAAGGGGAAAAAAACGAGTTCTTACGATGTTCAAAAGAAATGGTAGCGACGTACGCGTAATAATTGACTTGAGGACATCAAAGAACAGTCTTAAACAATGCCAAGGTAAACAAAAGATACTGTATTATTTATCTCTGATTTCTATGGAAAGATAGGTTACCAAGATAAGAATAAGAACGTAGTAGGAGGACGATAAATTAAGAAATGATAGATCGATGCAGTATGGAAGATGTTTCTTTACGTTGCTTGTAGAAGACTTTTCCTTTGATGTGCACGTAATCGTCCCATTGTAGGGCAGCAGCACACGCGAAATTGTATTTCTCCAATCGAATTCGATTTAGGCTCTGAAGAAGTTTTGGCAAAGCTCACAGGAAAAGCAAACAGAAGGAGGGCACTTTTGTTCGTATTAACAGCTTGTTTCGAGGAAATGTTCACTTCCATTATGTTATCTGATACTTCTGAAATAGCAAGTTGTGTCACAATCATAACTAAATGGCGCAAGTTTTATTCTTAAAGCTACTGGTGAGAATCATTTAAGTGTAATATACTATTACATTGGGGGTTCGGACTTTCTTCTATCGCTTTCTTAAATTATTTATGTAACATAAACTTTTTTGTAATCACTTAGTACATAATTTATGCACCTATAAACTTTATTTTAAGAAGATTCACGTAATTCTGCAAAGATTAATTCATAAAGCACAAATAGCTGTCAGAGAGAAATGCTTACAAGTTACAGCACTTTAATATATGCATATTTTACAGGGTGTTTATAAAGTCTCGGACCATTTTGATGTTTAATAACTCATAAAATAATGTAGATGTAAACAAACTTATGGCATTTATTGATGGAATAACTTATATATTTTCCTTTTCAGATTTGAATATCTTTACTTTTGTAAATATCGTCTGCGCGTGTGGTTAATTTCAGATAATTTCATTTTCCAGTCTAAATATCTGTACTTTTCTAAATATTGTCTGCTTATGACATAATATGCGCATATGGGGATTTAAAAAACCCTCATGAATACCGCGAGGAACAAAGGGATTCCCCAAAGGTTAATGTGTGGTGTGGACTTATGCACGACCGAGTCATTGGGCCTTTCTTTTTTACAGAAAAGACGGTCTCATCAGTCGTATACTTAGACATGTTGGAAAACTTCGTATTTTCACAACTAGAAGAGCTTCAGCGACATGTCGTTTTGCAACAAGATGGTGCACCACCTCATTGAGGTACCATCGTTCGTAGTTCTTTGAATGACCATTTTACAGGAAGATGGTTTGGGCGAGGAGGTTCAATTCCTTGGCCACCCAGATCACCTGATATAACCCCGCTGGACTTTTTCCTTTGGGGATTTGTAAAGGACAACGTTTACAGCAGGAGGAGAGTGTCGAACATTGATGACCTAAAAGATAGAATTACAACCGCAATAGCCTCTGTGGATGCCGACACGCTTGCCGGTACCTGGCGTGAAATTGAATATCGACTTAATATTCCCCGTGCGACGAAGGGGGCACACGTGGAAGTTCATTGACAAGGGTCATGAAGCGTTTTGAGTCTATCTAACCATTCATGTTTAATTTCAATCTAAATTTATTATTTTATGAGTTATTAAACATCAAAATGGGTCCGGGACTTTATAAACACCCTGTATTACACAATGAAACTGATATTATGTTTAGTCAACTATAAGTAAAATATTTATTCTATCGATAGAAATATCTTTGTGTTTCTTCGAAAACTCAGATATATTGAGTAATGACATTCTTATTTAAGGGCTGTCGTAAAATTTTGGTCACGATTATATGAAGCAGTTAATAATATCGTTTCTGCTATTCGCACGATCTTTATTATGAGTACCAAACGAGAAAAAGGAGTTATGAATGCTTTTTCAAGTTTATTAGTTATTATTTTTATCTACGAATGCGACTTTCAACTCTCACCTCTCTGTTGATTTTTAAAGACTGGTTCTTAGCTGTTAATAGAATCTATGGGTTCTTTTTCTCTAAAGCGACTGTACTAGGAAAGTTATCCAATGCTTTTAAACGACGTAGCAAATTTGCAAACAGTCTCATTAATTCCAAGAGAGCTTCAGAGTTTCCTAGAATTAATTTACATAGTTAAGTTACTATCTACAATCGGTAATTTGATCCAGATAGTAAACAAAACCCCATTAGCACCTTTTTGGCAAAAATGTTCGTTATAATTCTCTTGTCCTTCTAGTTGGTCGAAATATGGCTCAGGAACAGGCTGGAAAATTACTTATTTCCCAAGTATATGCACCTTAAGGTGTTTGCATCTTTTCAATTTCATTTAAAAAATTTTAGTATTTTTTACACCTTGAAAAAGGCATATTCGTTTTATTTAACACAGAAAATATGCAGTCATCCTTCGAATACGAGGAGAAAAATTATTTGAGTGATATTTGTTATTAACGTGTTTTGGAAATTCTTGACACCTAATGAAATACAACGTCTCTAACTGAAGTTCCGCAAGCTCTTCCGCATAACCGATTTTCATTCAAGCCATTACGAAGGTCTTTATCTTACCTTTGAAATATAATTCAGTACATTATTATCAAATTAAATCAGTGTGTTAACTGAACTTATACTGAGTTTTCAATCGCTCCGTTTAATTAACAGAGAGATTAAAAGCAGTAAGCATATTAGTCACTAATGTTAATCGCTATTTTGTTTAGCAATATAGCCAATTGAGATAAATTTTAATGCATTTAATACCTAACTGATAATTTTTATGAATGTCTGCTGCTTTATTGTAATAATTATGAATTCCTTTTCAAGTTGCACGTATCGTAATTTATGTAGAAACGTTTCCTTTTTAACTGTGACGAAGTTTTATATATTATAATTGTTAATACATTTTTTAAAATTTTGACGTTTTGAATTGGAACTGTTTTTTAAGTTGTTAGATTTATTTTAAGTTTTCAGCTTACTGTATTTAATTTATCCTTTCATTTGACCACAAATGTTTGCGAAAAATATGTAACTAAATACGCTAAATTAAATTTTAAAGGAAGATCATATTTTCTTCCAAAATTAACAGTTCATAATTGAGCTGATTTTCCCTCTTTACTGAAAGTTTTGTACCTACTGCAGTTACCATTTAATTTATTAAAAACAGTGAAATGTAAATTTAGAAGTGATTAAGTTTTTGGAAAGAAATCACTACTTCCCCGTGAGAATCTGCATCTGCGTCAGAATCACTTTTGAAGTTTCATTCAAGAGAAAAATTTCAAAATCCATTCTTTCCAGTTGAGAAGATATTATTTAAATACAAAAGATAGATTTTCAAATTTTACTATGTAATGGTGTTTACTTAAAGTCTTAAAGTCGTGCCTTAAAACCATCAATGAAACTTGTCTAGCATTCAGAAGAAATGAAATATTCCTCGTACTTTTTTATCTGAATGATTTGAGAAACATAATCCAGAAATAATTATCTATGCGGGGTGAATTCGTACTCTTTTGGTGGTCTTTATATATAAATGATAATAAGAACTTTTTGTTATTTATAAAATAATATAGTTTTCAATTAATAATGTTTTGCTATAAGAAGAAGAAGAAGAAAAATCCGAATTACATTTTTGTAATCATCAATGATGTTTTTCACTATTCTAAACTCTTCCCTGATTACTAATCTTCATGCTTGTTAACTTGAATCATTCATTAAATTTCAGCTTTCTTTCTTCTTCACTTTTCTATTCTTTCTTTAAATATTATTCAAACAAATATATTTATTTATTGAAATTAAATTGATAAAATTACTATTAACTAAACTAATTTATTTAAATTAAATTAAAATATATTTTCTTCTTTTTCAGGTAAGTCTGTTTAAAGTGCTCTTCAGAAAAATTTTACGAAGCCTCATCAAAAGTATGTGACAAATGTTTTTCAAGATTTTAAGCGAATACAGTAACTCAGAGAAATAGGATTACGCTCGCAGTAGCTATTACTCTTCTTGAAGTGTTAAATATCAGATTGTCTAAATATAAAACTTATCCTCAGGTTTCGTTCCCAAAGAGGAATAAATTTTACTACTGATAAATAATAAATGAACGGTCTCTTATTTTCCAAGAAATGACGAATACTTCAATTTTTGATTGAGACGTATTTCCTTATCTAAGAAGTGATATATGTATTTTTAATGTAAGGCAAAAAAGCAGCCTTGTTCTGGCATAATTTTTTATTACTGCTATCTATTTCGAGGACGATCAGATACAGATCCCTAATCTTCAAGAGAGAAAAAAATTTGCGAATTAAGAGAAGCGATGATCGTTTTTACTCGAAACCAATGGACGGGGCGAGATGAGCATAAATGCATCATCATCTATCTAGGAAGATAAATGTAAGCATATTTAAATGTTAATAGTAGGGATGTTCATAATAATAATAATAATAATAATAATCATAATAACGATAATAATAATAATAATAATAATAATAATGATAATAATAATAATAATAACGATAATAATAATAATGGTGATAATACTAATGATAACAATAGTAAAAAATTACAGTAATAATAATAACAATAATAATGATAATAATAGTAAACTTTATGAAACATGAGAGCAAAAAATCATAGCAGTTTAGATACTGGATAATTAGATACTAGATAACTTTATATAAGGCTTGAAATTCTCTGTCGTACTTATTGTTACCTTGCACATTTGAAACTGTCATCTACACCAGAATAAAATCGAAAGTGACTATCAAACGTTTCGCTTTCATAGTTTATTTAATCTAAAAATGATTAATTGTCAAGTTTGGTTAAAATTTCGAATCATATACTGAAAACACTGATGGTCTGCCCCGATATCAAATATCGGAGAACAGGCTGGCTACATGGAAATTCTTATTTTTCTTTACTACATGTAACGTGAATACAAGCCACTTCTTTCTACAAAATTCTCCGTGATCACATCCCTACCCTTCGGAAAATAGACCTGCCTATCTTAGCCGTAATCTAAATACACTGCTGTGCAAAAATTAAGGACGAAGTCGAAAAATTAGCATATCAGCTGAAAGAAGAGGCAGAGCGGACAGAAAGACCAATCAGGAGATTAAGTAAGGTGATGTACGGTAGCACATGCGCAGATATGCAGGTAGACGTAATGGGGGAGTGTCTGAGTAGTATAAAGCATGTTGTTGGTGTAAGATCAGTATTTCTGGCAAAGAGATTGCACGCCGTATAGCAGTTAAAATCACACCGAGTTGTTGTTTCAGCGAAAAATGGCAAATAATCAATCTGTTAGACGACATCTGGATGCTTTTACCCGAGGTCGAATCATTTAGAAGTTGGAGGAAGGCCGCAGTGTTACAAGTGTGGCTGCAGAGTTCGGAATTGCTCACAGCATCGTTTCACGACTTTGGAGACAATTTCAAACTACAGGAACAGCTATCCGGGGGTTTAGTAGTGGTCGTCCACGAGGAACCACACCCGCAGATGACCGGTATATTGCCTTACAGGCCAGAAGAAACAACAACAACAACATTTTGGCTTCCCCGTTCCGCCTAAATTAAGGCACTACAGGTCCTTCCCCCCGCAGAACTGAGGTCGAGGTTCAACTCCTTTCCCGGCCCCTTGAGGGGTCGGCACAACGCACTCATTTTGGGGTGTCACTCGTCGTCAGTTTGCTACCCACCAGTCGTTCGGGCGAGCCCGTCACAGGGGGTCAGAAGAAACAGGCGGCAGACAGCGGGAGAAATTGCTAGACACACGACACAGGCGACTGGACGACCGATATCGCGTTTTACCGTGGCCAGAAGACTGCACGGTGGTGGTCTGTTTGCACGACGCCCTGTACGGTGCGTACCTCTAACGCCTGCCCATCGGAGAAGGCGTTCTCTATGGTGCCGGGAACACTGGAGAGACAATGAATGGGGTCGAGTACTCTTTACAGATGAGAGCAGACCGCAGACTGAGTTGCGATTCTAGAACACACACATCTGGACAGAGCGGGGAACACGCAATAACCCCTTCAACATCATCAAAAGGGACTGTTTTGGAGGTCGCGGAGTTCTCGTTCGAGCAGACATAATGCTTGGTAGACGGACCGACCTTCATATCTCCCAAGGAGTTTCGTCACCTGGGACTGCTATTGTAACGAGGTTCTTCTTCCTTACATGCGTCTTTTCACAAGGGCTATGGGTCCTCAGTTCCTCTTCATGGACGACAACGCTCCACCTCATCGCACAGTTACTGTCGAAGAGCTGTTGGAGAGTGAAGATATTGAACACATGGATTAGTCGGCAAGGTCTCTGGATCTAAATCCCGTCAAGCATGTACGAAACTTACTAGAGAGACCTGTGGCAGCACGTAACGTATCGCCAGTAACGATTCCGAAACTGCGATTGGTGCTACAAATGGAACGAGCAGCAGTGTCTCAACAGCTCATTAACAACCACATATCCAGCATGCACAAATGGTGTGAAACCTGCCTATCAGTCAGGGGAGATCATATCCCCTATTAAAGACCGGATGTTTCTTGCTGGACACCCAGCACATGGATGTTTCGGTCTTCAGTCGCATTGCGCTCCATGCTACTTTTTCAATAAAGCTTCTTTTTATCCATCCCTCTGATTTCTCTTTTAGTAAGCGTTGCTTACATTACTCATGTCCTTACGTATTGGGGATCTTACGGTATTAAATGTATTGATTTGGAAAGCTTTTGTACAAAGTTATATTGAAAAAACCGTCTCGTCCTTAATTTTGCACACCAGTGTAGTTCAAGCCAAGTCCATAAAATGATAAGCTATTTTTATGAGAATATGGGCAGAGTTACAAATTTCAGCATTTTCACTTATTCTGAACAATAATTGTTTAGATTTCAAAGCTGGCTTGTGAAATTATATCAACTGATCATCCGTGCAGGCGAGTCTTCGACACTTAGCTTATTAAAAATTATCTTGAATTTAACGGTTGCAATACATGATTACAAATGCCAAAAAAAAATATTAAGATATTTTTTGCCCACACTTAATTTACCAATTACTCTTAACCTCAGTAATAGAATACGTATGAGAGCTTAGATATTACGGAATATAATTTGTTATGAATTTCAGTTATTTTTTAAGTTTCGAAAGACATATTCAACCATTCATGTTTCTGGTTTCATGAATAAAATGTGGTCCAAAGAAATGCAGTAAATACTATAATTCCACAAGAAATCAATGATAAATATGCGTGATGCTATATTGTGTAAAATATTTTGTCTTAATTAACCAGTTACTACGAGTTAAACTTTAAGCTATCACCAGGATGCAAATTAATTGTAGTGTATTTAAGTCAAATTTTTTTTGAATGTTTTAGATAAAAAGCATATGGCAGCGGAGCTTGCAGTTTATTTCTTCCTTTCTGCGATGTCATTCATATTCCGGCTTTAGCCATTTTCCTAGCCGATATTAACATGCGCCATTAAATTTTTGAGCCAGGTTAAATAAGCCATTTTGTGTAGTCTCTAAGCACGATGCATTTAATTTGATATTTTAACTTTGTTATTTTAATTATCTGCAAATGGCGGAGTTTATTTGTACGAATAAGTTGCACTTTCTGCACATTTCAAGGGTTAGTAAAAAGACCTTCATAAAACTTTTTTAATATTTCAGACTGAGCTATATTTTACTTCAGTCGAATTGGATTACAATAAAAGCTACAGAACATACAGAACATTTTAAGAAAACCTGACTCGTATTCATGTGAGTTACACGTGAAGCATGTTATGTAAAACTAAGCCGAATCCAAGATGAAACACCAGTATTCAATTATCTAACCTCTCTGGTGCACCATAGCCATCAAGACAAGAAAAATGAGTTTTCGAGGAAATAATCAAAAACTAAATTCTTACATTACAATAAACCCTTGCCGAATGCTAGGCTTACGTCATTAATACATTACGCTTACTGCAAAATCGTGTTCCGGAAAATTAACTCTCTGCGGAAAAATGTATTAGCTGTAATGCAGAGTTAAGAAAATAAGTGCACTAGAAACAATCCTAAATATTATTGTAATTAAAGAGAAAAAAAAAACTAAATAAATATTAATTGAAAGAATTTTTAGTACTGCTAAATAAGAAAGTAATACAAAACTTTTTTTTTCTTAAGCTTGTAATTTTTGCTTAAAACAGTGTCTGACACAACTCTACACTCTTTTGCAAAAAAATCGAAGCACCAAGAAGAACGTTTGAGATCGTGACATAATGTGGTATGTAAAAACATGTTGATCGAACATGCAAATGATCAAAGTTTCAAGGCAAGGGAAAAGGAATTGCGATCATGGCGCCCATTTCTGGTGCGCAATTCGCAAATTATAAAACTAGTAACAGAGGTGGAAAATTTATACCTTTATTTAAAGCTATATATTTTACTTCAGGTTTTCAGAGTGGAGATAATAATGAGCCAAATATTCAAAAGCAATCATGTTCTTGGAAGCTGAATATCCTTTTGTATCTTGGATATAATTTTTTTAACTAAACGATATTTTACTCATTAAATATACACTCTTTTGCAAAACATCGAAGCACCGAGAAGGACTTTGGAGATTGTGATGAAATTTGGTATGCAAAAACGTGTTGATCGAGCATGCAAATTATCAAAGTTTCAAGGCAAGGGATTGCGTTTATAAAACACATTTCTAGTGCGCAATTCACAAAGTATAAAAGAAGTAAAAGAGGTGGAAAATTTATCTTTTTAGTTGCTGCCATTGTAATTCCGTAAAGAAGCAACTAAAGCATTACGAATATATCGAGGACAACTAAACAACTTCGAACGTGGTCACATTGTAGAGTTGCGTGAAGCTGGGTGGTCATACCGAGCAATAGGCTACCACCTGCAGTGTACAGACACTGCTGTGCAAAGATGTTGACAGCAATGGTTGCTACAAGGAAATTGCTGACGAAATGAAGGCTCTGGAAGGCCAAGGAGCACAAATGCGAAGCAAGATAGGATGATTGTTTGCCAGGCCCAAACCGCCCCAACGGTATTATTGTCGACTATTCAAAGCATTACAGCCACGTCTATACCTTCCGCGGTACCATCTACCATCTCAGGGCGCGTGTCTGATGCGAGATTACCCTCACAGAGGCCTTTAAGACGTTTGCGTTTGACCCCACAACATCGGCGGAGTCGTCTGAAGTGGTGTCACAGCCGATCATCATGGCTGCCATCAGAGTGGCATCGTATAGTGTTCAGCGATGAATCCGGCTTCATTCTTGAAGCAGATAACCACCGTGTTTGTGTCTGGAGAGGACGGGGACAGCGGTCCGAATTATCCTTTGTTTTACAAAGCGATACAGCGATAACCACTGGTGTGATGGTGTGGGGCGCTATTTCCTATGACAGCAGGTCATCTTTAGTCATCCTTCGTACATCTTTAACAGCTCAACGATATGCTGATACCATCCTGGCGGCCGGTTGCGTTAACCTTCATGGCGCGTCATCCTGGGGCCATTTCCAACAAGATAATGCCAGACCACATACCGTTCACATATCTCTGGAGTGTCTCCGTGCGGTTGATATTCTTCCTTGACCAGCAAGGTCACCAGACCTTTCACCAATCGAACATGTCTGGGACATGGTAGGCCGCCAGATTCGGGCACCACAAAATATCGCGGATTTGGAGCGGCAACTGATGAATGTCTGGCGAAATGTGTCGCAGGATCACATTACGAACCTATACCACTCCTTGCCTCGACGAATTCAAGCATGCATTGCCGCCAGGGGCGGTTCGATCAACTACTAATTTGAAAACTCAATGGGTGATTGTGAGCCGTGAACAGGTACTATGACCTTGATGTTTTAATCATTTTATGATCTGTGTATGAGCTATAGATATATTCAATTTCACCAAAAACAATCACTTGCTTCATGGTGCTTCGAATTTTTTGCAAAAGAGTGTATGTTTCGCAGTAAGTAGCACGTTACTTTCCAATGACTCTCTTAAAGCGTCCTTTTGTTTCTTCATTTGGGTCAATCTTCATTACAAAATCAGTCATTTTCTCTCCCCTTTTCAACAATTCGATTAATTTCTTGTAGATAAAATGCGTTTTTAATTCATTATTAATTATTTCACTGTTTTTTGGGTTTCGTATGAGCCGTATGAACTGAGTTCCGTATGAACTAAATTCTAGAGATGGAAAAATTAAATGGAAACAGTTAAGATAATGCATGCATGTGAAATCGTATTCCTCAAATCCGCTTCTTTAATTAACTCCAATTTCTCAAATATTTTTAAATGCTATCAACTTTTTATCAACTTTCCGTAAAAGACAGTTTGCTGCCTTTAAATGTAACTACTTGCATTGTAATTTCGGTCTGGCTGTTACTAGCGCTTTAGTATCTTCAGCACATTTTCTCAACTGAGTTTGGCAAAACTTTCAATAAATTTTGGGTCTAACACAGTCAAAAAAATGCATCCAACAATGATTAAGATTTATCTAAATTTCGCTTCCTATAACATTTTTAAATTTAATTTCACATTTATGAAAAATAGAAATTTTCAATAAATTTCATTTACAGATTAAACGTTTGATTTGAGTGTTATATAGAGATTTGCTCTTCTTTACTGAATCTTCTAATGATATCTTATTGAATATCTTTATTGAATAAAACTCGAAAAACTAGTGAAACAAGAATTTTAATGCTTTATGCTCTGAATAATACAGGTAAATTCAAGAGTTAGTTATCACTACCTAAAATAATGTTTATATGGTTTCTTCTGTAGATTATGTATTAAAATTCAACAAAAGCATAATGTTTGTAATACATATTTTATCGCAAAATGAAATGTAACGTTTTGGTTTCTTAAATTTAGATATTCTATGAACTATCTCACTGTTCTCTATGTTCTAATCAATACTTTCACAAGAGTTCACTCAATATCATTTGTCTTCTCAATCTACTGAAGGAAAGTCATCACTTCCAATCAGAACAGAGGCTCATGTATTCCCCTATTCGAGTAGAATGTCATATGAGCTAGATCACACTAATGATCCCGTTTCGTCTTCTTCTGTTCCTCAATCTTCTGTCAGCAAGAGTTGAATTCAAGATCATCTTATTTTAGGACGAAGATACGTGCTCTGTTCCTTAACACTATTTCCCTTTTTTTATCTTGGTCAAGCATTAGCGTGGTTTAGAGTAATATCAGGGTTTGTGCATGTTAAAATAATTTTTATTTACAAAACGGAGTACAATTGAATTGTTGAATATTTATCCCATAAATTTTTCCTTTTACTTTATTTTATATTAATGAATGAATTTTATGAAATACTGCTAAAACAAGAAGCCGAGTATTTAACAGATAGAAGCAATCCTTTATCGAATGGATCGACAACAAGGTCCCCGTGAGCACCAATGCTCCTGAAAGGTAATTTTAAAGAGCTCTCCCTTCAAAATTCTAAGTTCCAATACTAAGGTATTCGAACAACAAACACTCTTAGTTATAATGAATAATTTTAGTAAGATTTCTTATTTTATATTCACCATTTCAATAATTCTGCGAACAGGAAAATTAAAATTTTGACAAAAAATATATTTTATTGACGTATAGAGAATACTGCACGATTAAATGACTTAATTTTCGATTTTCCGCATGCAGTGAACTGTTTTCTGTCTATATTAACCTCTATCCAACACGGCAAGTTAAGTTTCACATCTGCAACCCCTCTTAGTCCGTAAATGTGTGATTTCATGAATTCGTTTCAAGTTGTAAACAGAGTTCGCCTTCTTCTTTTGATACTAAAAAATAAAGAAAAGGTAGAGACAATATTACTTTCGCAATTGTTGGTATAATAGAAAGAAATAGAAATAATAAAGAAAATAATTGTGGTTTAACTGAGTTAAGTGTCAGTAGTATGATGTAAAGTAGATGTATTTCTAAACATACATGGACAAAATTACAGTTTTTATTCAAAAGTTCCTAAGATATACGCGAATTTATATTTTGGCGCGTTTTGAAATTTGACGTATTTATTATAAGAGATAATAAGGAAAATGTGGTTTACGCATCTTGTTAAAATTATTTGAAAGTATGAACGATGACGTTTTTTCAGCTCGTGGATAATGAAGAAAAAGGAAAGGAAAATAGGTTGCTATAAATTAAGAATTTCGCCAAGTGAATTATTCTAGGTGCAAGCTGAAATAATTCACCAAGATACATTTTTAAATTCTCCATAAATTTCTTACCAAAAGTTACAAAATTTAATGCCTAGGCTTAATTTGAGACGTAGAATCGAAATATGAAAAATATATGGTATGTTATTTCAGAAAAAGTCCAATTTTGTGTCAAAAATGTTAGGGCAATGCTATTTATTAATCTAATATTGCCCTAAGTCGCGCTTTCGGGACATGAAAAAGGCAATTTGAATTTCATCAATTGGCCCAGTAGAACAGGAGATCTAGAAATATCCTTTTTTTTCCTCAGTGTACAGCTGTGGAATTAAATCACAGCAATGTAGTAGCTGACTGCAATGTGCGACATTTTTTTTTCATGTGTAATCTTTTGTATTTCTAAACGCAACGGACACTGACATCAGTGAATGATGTTAAACTTATAACCTTAACATATACTGTATACACTTATTAATTTTAATAATATAACACAAATTATAAAGGATCGCCAAGAAATTCAAACGAATTCAAATGAAACCAGAAGTTGCATTACCGAACTGACAGCGCTGACGCAAAATTGCAATTCACTGCCCATAGAATGGGAGCTTGGGTTAAAACATTACATAGCTGCCAATATTTAAATAAGACTGTAGTCTGATGTTGGACTCGCACGGAGTTTAATTTGTCAATTGTACGTAATGCAAATCGAATTACTATCGGAAAGAGTAAGCATGGCTTACTGTAATTTGCCACTGTTTCCTGCATCGGAGAGTTGCAATTATCGAATGTTATCTGACTAAATCTCACGTGGCCGATTAAAATTACATCTTTTGCAGCAAACTTGACGTACAATCTATAAGTTACGGTAAAAGTTTGGTAAACTTCGCATTAGAGAATTTGATACTGTAACCAGTGATTATACTTTAGTAGCATGTGCCATTAATTTTTAATTATCTTTGCATTTGTATGTATGTTATGTAAGTCCCAATGTATTATCATCGGGAAGAACAGAGAGAATCTGAACGTATAAATATAAGCATTGATATTGTTTTAATTCACTGAGTATGAACCAGAAATTTACAGTTGCAAAATAAATTCTTCATAAATAATTTTAAAATTTAAAATAATTTAATTTAAATAAATTTGAGAGAACATTTATTTTAAATTACAAATTAATATACGCAGCCAACTAAGAAGCTTAAAACATACCTTCGCTAGAATAAAATTCAAGATTATTAGATCATACATTACTCATAAATTTACAAAAAATTTCGAAATCTGCTGAAAATTACTGCAATCAATGAACTTTTACTGTGAAAGAAGAGGGTAATATAAAGTGACTTTTTTTAATTTTATTTATAAAAGATGAAAAGATTTATTAAATTTTGGTAAAGAGCATCACAACATTGAAAATAAATGCTATTAAAAAGAATTTCTTTTGCGTGCCATAAAATTCAATTAAGCGATGCTACAGCCGCTCTCGAAGTTTACTCTTTTCTGCGCTGTTTAGGTTACAGGTCATTCTGTTTACCTCAACTCAAAAACCCAAACATATTTCGTTAAAATATAATCTATCACACATCCTAAACTTAAGTGGAAAAAATCGAAAATTAAAAATGTCGGACACTTGGTATAAAACCGATTTTTTTTACAAACAATTTGTAATAAACAATATTATTGCTGATTGTAAGGGTGTTTAGCATTCAAAGCATGGCCAGTAAGTTGAAAAATATCTGTGTGAAATTTAAAGTCAAACCGCCAGTTAATACACTCACTTCCAAAAGTTAAGCACGAAGATGTAAAATGCAAATAAATCAACAAATACTGCTTTCATTGACACAAAATTCGGCAGAAAAGTAGCATATATATTTATGCATAAAACAAAATCAATAATTTTATACAGAAATGAAACCAATGTTAAATTTTTGTAAGTTATCAGATAAGGACATACTGGAGACTTAACAGATTTATGTATAAAGTGAAAATAAACAGCATAAAATGAAAAAAAGAACGTTAATAGGGTATGTGATCCCCCCTCATCTGTATGCAAAGTTTACATCTTGTGACCATGCTTTCAATTAGGTGGTCAACCACCGCAGAATTAAGCAATCGTCATTCTTTTTGTAAAGCAGTTTCCAGCTCAATAAGAGTGGCTGGAGGTGGGAAACGTGAAGATACAGCACGGCCGAGAACATCTCAAAGATTTTCAATGGGATTAAGGTCAGGCGCATATGCTGGCCACGCCATACGCGCAATCCCTTCACTCTCCAGGTAGTCATCGACGATGTCAGATCTATGGAGACGTGCGTTATCGTCCATTAAAACAAACGTAGGGCCAACTGCTGCAGCGTACAATCTCACAATGGGTTCTAGGACTTCACCTCGATACCGGACAGCCGTCGAAGATCCCCGTTTAAAGATGTGCAGGTCAGCGCGATATCCTAATGAAATCCCTGCCCACACCTTAATGGTTCCGCCTCGGAATTCGTGATGTTCTGTGACGTTTTGGGACTAATTGCGTGTTCGTTGTTCACGCCACATCCTTATACGCTTGTCATCTGGCTCCAGAGCAAATCTTGACTCACCAGTAAACATGACATTGCCCCAGTCAGACACATTCCAATTGACATGTTTCCGACACGAAATTGTACGAAAGTTTTAAACACCACTATAATCCTGCCCCTCTTGACTGGACGGATAGGGGCACAGAAACTCGAAGTAACCGGACGGACGGTCCACTCATCTGTAATCTTCGGCGTACAGTAGCTGCAGATATCGCCTTACCAATGGACGCTGTAACCATAGAGGTCACACGTGTGGAGGTCGCTCTGCGATTCCACTTGGCTTCAATAGCAATATATTTATCTTCCGCCGGGGTTGTAACCCTTGGCCGACCGGCTACGAGACTTCGGTCAACTGTCTGTGTAGTTTGGAATTGTTTCCATAAACGTGAAATTACAGAATGATGAACCCCGAAGAAAAATGTCCTGCATCAATGCCCATAAATTACGGTAAAAGTTACGGTTACGCATAAGTTTCAATCACATCTGTGATCGACTGCCCTGCTTCAATGCGCCCCACAGCACGCCAGCGCTTAGAATCTTCTATTCGGCTTCTGACAGTCATAGAAACACGTATGTCTTAAAAACAAATTGTACGAAAGTTTTAAACGCCTTCTATCAGCCCTTACAATGAACTTCTGTAACCCTTCATAAAGCTGGCTTCTTATAAGACTGCCTCTTTTGCATATTTCTTGACATGAAAGCGCCATTGGCTGTTACCTAACATACTTGCATACTTCCATCTACCTCTGCAGCGAATTGCATCCTCTCCAATTCTGACTGGCTTTCGGAAGTTAGCGTTTTCCTATCCGTGCTTAACTTTTGGAAGTGAGTGTATCTCAGCCAGGTCGCACCGCGAGTGAAAAATATGTCTTGAGAAAAACGCGTTTCAACTTTTCGATAGGAAAAGTAGTATTCAAGTAACGATTAAGTAGCCATACAGTTTATATAAGCTTAATCTGCAATGCCAGGGCGTTTTTGCTTTCTGAAAGGTAAAGCGTTCCCGTCCGCGTACTGGTGGACCTGCTATCAGTGCCATTCGGAGTGCGTCACTTTCGTGACTCCATGAGAACTTTCAGGACTCCATTTTGTATTTACAATATTAAAAATACATTCTTTAGATGCTAAATTAACTTTATAAGAAGTGAAAAAAGATTTTAAAAATTCCATTCCACTTGACCTTCTTCCTTAAACAGCGAACTGAATTTGAGTCGCAGAACAAGGGTTAATATCTGTTTAATGTCTACCACTGTTCATCGTTAACATACTTTATAAATTATTAATATTATTTAATATAATAATTGCTAATATTATTTGATTATAAAATTCCTTATTATTTTCTTTAAGAACATCCTTTATGCTTTAAGAAACGAGTATTAATATTGCAACAAAAACGTTAATCAAGCAATTCCAATTACAAAAAAATAATTTTTTTATTTTAGTTTCAGAATTCATGACAATGAAAGATTTCAGAGATCAATTATTAGAACTCATGCTTTTTACTATATTCGTTATTGAAAGGTAAAATTGAAAAATTTATCAAGTGCATATAATAATATTACTGAGAAGCCACGTAAGATATTGAAAACCCATTCCCTCCACATAAGATATTTTCTTTCCTTTCATTAATCTGTGTATTATCCGTCCTAATTTCTCATGAAATCAAGCCTTGTTACACATCCACTTACGGTAGTGGTGAACTGTCTGCCCTACGATGAAGCATTATTATATCATACCATAACATTTATATGTTAAATAGAAAGAAAATAAGAGATGCTTTCGTAAAATTTGAATATTATGAAGGAAGTAAAGAAGGCAGAGAGAAAGGGAAAATAGAATCTATGAATACTTAGAAGCATTAGAAAGAAGACCTTGATGGCATGTCATATCAACTTTCAGTGCAAACGCGCAAATATCTACACCTGTGTTACTGTTTTAAATGGTCGAACACTTTCTCCTTAAAGTTGTGGGATTTTACTTATTTAATGCCAATGTTCAATCTTAGAACCCCACGAACACTAACAAGCGAATAATCGCTTAAGTGTGAGAACAAACAGGTAAGATTTAAGAAGGGTTAACTACCCTTTATTTCTCAGAATAAATTGTACAATCAACTCCTACTCGGAGTATACACAAAGCCTCCACTTGGGTTTGAACTTAAATAATTATGAATTTAAACTAAACTAAGCTTAACTAAAGCTATTTGAAAGATATAGGCGAAGCTATCAGGTTTCTAAGTAGTTGGCCCCTAAATATTAATTAAATCGGCGAAGCCAAGCCAGGGGGATAAAGTATGGCCGAGCGTGGTAGCTAAGAGAAAACGTAGCCAAAGGGCAAACGCGCGCTAGTCAGGAAAATCAGACTCTCTCTCTCTCTCAAAATCGGCAAAACATCGACTTAAATAGTACTCTTACACATTTGATTTAACTGCGTTTCTGAAATTACATTCTGGTAGAAAATTGTAAGCTGAAATGAGAATAGACAGAAAAGGTTCATAACTTAAAATAACTGTTAATAAAATTTGGATAAACCTTACAAAGTATACGTCGGAAATGGCCAGCACCTATTGGTCGTTTATCCACCTCATCTCGAAAAACGGTGCACTGTAAGAGATGATGGATTTATGTTCGCTAAAACGAGGAGTTCCGTCCCAATTTTGATAGGGAACAAAGCAGAGGACGAATCCGAGGATTTCATTTCCTCGAAAAGTTTCGTGATACGGTAGTGATCCACAGCGCTTTGCACATAGCAGCAGGAAGTGATCGTCTGCCGTTGTGGTAATCTTTCAACGTTCAGAGCCATATATAAGGGACTCCTACAAGGGGTTTTGATCCTTTTGGTAACTGTTCCACAGCCTATTGATGACACTACGATGCACACTTAAATGTCTGGCAACCGCGCAATGTCTTGCATCCCTTTTCAACATTTCCAACGCATTTCAGCATGCAAATGGTGCCTTCGTTAGATGCTTTCCGCTTTGGCTATGTCGGATTACACGGAACTATTCCTGCTTGCGAACTGACGCATAGGTCTGGCATTCCTTTTTAAGGGGCTGTGATGTGACTGCAGGAGTAAGTTTTATTCTAATTTCGGTTGCTTATTTGCATTCGCGGATACAACCTCATAAATAAATTGCAAGGTTTAATTCCCTTTTTTTATATTTGTACCTTTTCTTTCAGCGTTCGTTTCTTGTTTTTGAGTACGAGAGTATATATATATATATATGTGTGTGTGTGTCTGGAAGTAGTATCAGAAGAATGGTCTTTAAGGTCGATTTATACAAGCATATTCCCTTGAGAAAGTGCTTAGTTGAATAAATCTTATATTCATCATTTATTTTTTAACTTTTTTGTATTCGTTTTTTGTTTATTATTTTAACTGTAAAGATAACTAAGTTTTATTTAATTACATTACATTAAATTACATTAAATGTTTAAACTGTGTTAGCCTCATTTCTTTTCCTTTGGTGTGTTTTCAATAAGTGCTTAAAAATAAACATTCTTTATTTTGGTAAACATATATGCTAGTTATTAGTTTAACTATAAAGACAATTACGTTTTGTTTTATATATATTGCTTTAACTTACATTACATTTTTTTAATTGTGTTTGCTTCATTTTTTTCCTTTTGTGTGTTCTCAATGATTGTTAAAAAAAAGAATATTTAGTTATACGTACATATATACATATGTAAGTTTGTGTTTCCAATAAAAAAAATATATATATATATATATATAAAGTATGAAGGTCTTGTAATAATGACCAAACTTTCAGCTGATGATAAACGGGAACAAAATGAAACTCTTCTCATGATGAGAATACTTCTTAGAAGTATAAACTTAAACTCATTTCCAGAACGGAAGTTCTAAAGAATAGGTTCAGCCTAAGGGAAGGAAAAAGAAAAAAAAGCTGTTCCTAGCGCAAGAAAGGTTAATTAAATGAATAGTTTGAGTTAAGTTCGTGAAAGTGTTAGGTATCCTTTTCTTTCTTTTTTCTTTTTTTCTGGAAAGAAATTTTCAGATCTCTGCTGTGTAATTGATATGCTACAAGCCTTAACAAACTGAAAATACTTTCCGCAGTTTCTTTTTTCAGCTCTTATGTAATAAAATTAAAGTAGGTTTCGTGTAATTTGCGAAATAAAGTTGGTTTTAATGTGCGCATTAACTGTCGAGTTGATTTACGATAAAGCTCCTGTTTTAAATGTTTTATGTTTTTTCTTCAACTCAGCAAAACTGCGTGAAACTTTTATTTTATTTCAGAAATAGTGATTATAGTGATTGCTAGGAGAGTTTCAAGATAGCGGGGTAGAACAAAGTAAGACTAATGGATAGAAAGTTCTAACACATAGTACTTTATACACAAATTTCCCTACTCATGCGTACTTATCCGATTACGCAATACTATGGCAGTGCAAATGGTTTCATGAAAAGCCATGACATGTTTGGGTTGTCTCCAAAGACCTTCAAAAAACATGATATCCATATTTTGCTTGAATGTATTCCTGACAGGTTTTATACATTGATTTATGTCTCTAATACTCGGTCTTTCAATGTAGCACATACATGTCAGAGGGGTATATACATTACCTGCAAAGTTTGAAATCCAGTATTCTACACAGTGTCTAGGCTTGGTATATAATGCATAAAACTAGCCAGCAATGTATGAAACGATTCATATTTCACACATTTCGTGCCAAGTGACAAACCGGTGAAGTACGAAATACACTTCTGATTTACTTATCAGAAGATAGTAAATGACATAAAAAAGCCAAAATGACTACTCAGAAGGAACCACGGGACTACTGGCTGCTGAATGGCTAGGATGTGATGTTTGTGGAAAACGAAAGTGCATTCATTTATCCTGTTAAAGAAAGCAGTACTATACAGTATTGCGTCACGGACGCTGAGTTATTTTCCGTTTGAGTACTGCAGATGAAAGACGTGACAGAATATTGAAAGAATTTTCAACCAAATACAAAAACGTTACGTGTAATGATATTGAATTCTACAACTACCTTTGTGAAATATGCCAGAAAAAATCAGAAATGTATTAAAACGATCATTGACTTATGATTGATTCTGAATTTAATTTCCTCTTTCAGGTAGATCTTATCGATTCCCAGTCACAACCAGATAGATAATATAAACTTATTGCGTTGTAACAAGATCATCTCACTATGTTATTTTACATATTTCGAATAATAGTTTTTAATGACACTTTTTCATTAATTTTTCAAAATAATATTTGCATTTTTGAGAAATGAACGTCTTTTAAATAATAGCCTTATCATAACCTTTTTTCATACTTTTCCTAAAGAGCATTTGTCATTCTATAGAATGCCTAGGTATTATATACAATGCCTTACTATGTAATAATTCTCATTTTCATACTTTGCCTAAAATGTCCGGCATTATATACAATGACTAGGCATTCTATAAGAATGCCGGCGTTTCATACTTTGCGGGTAACTTATACATAAAATTCACACATAGGATACATGATATTTATCAGAATACAGTACGTATCTCTACAACTATCATGTATTCCATGTCGTATGTATAATCAGGAAATTAATTTATTGTACATTTATGTATCAGTTGTATATACTTAACCAATACTAACGTATTGTTCTCTGTTATATTAATTACATTATATTCCATTACCTACTTAACTTTCTGCTATCGTGCTGCTTACTGCTACTGGTATCATGTAATTACGTATACAATCCTAAAAACGTATTGATTTAAATATATAAGCTACAGTATTTATAGTTCACTGCCACCAGGCGATTGATGAAAAATAAACTCTATGCTTTGATCCAAGACATTAGTCTCAAACTCAATTCCATGCGGACTGAATAAAAGACATAAAAGCAGCTGAATGATCTATTGTTTTTTTACAAAATGACAAAATTAAAAGTTTTTATAACTAACCAATTTTGTAATTAAATTTTTAATTTCATTTACTAAATATTTATCAAAGCATGCATAAAAGATAATACTAATGACGCATAGGAAACAATTTAAATTTGTATTTTGCGTCCGAAATCTAAAGGTTGGGATCTGCATTTTAAAATTCAACCGTATTGATAACTACATTTTCCCCTTGATTCTAACGTGCCAAATTAACAGGTAAAAAACTAAAAATAAACAAATTACCAAACTTTGCAGGTGTGAAAAATATGAAAATGAATAATTATAACATTATTTTCATTTTATTTATTAAATTTTTCTTTGACGCATATAAAAAAGTACATACATTTGTTTGTACATAACAGTAAACTTATTGCTACAACTTTCGACTTCATTATCTCGTGGCTTTTAATTTGGATAAAGTTTGAGACCTTAGAGACAAATTAGTAGAAACGATCAAGAATTACAGATGCTCATCCTTCAGCCGGTTTTCTTTTAGACTTGATAATTTTCAACTGAAAAAAAAATCCGTTCACACATGTCAAGATATTCTAAAGCAAAGCGATTATTCTTTTTGAAAAAATTAATAACTTCGTTATCTTTTGGACAGGTACGAAAAAGGTTAATCAACAATAATTCAAATGTATCTTCAAATGTTCAAACAAAATTTATATCATGGTGTAAATTAAATAGCACCATTTGTATATTTTTCGGGATATTACGCACGTCCACATTGCTTCGGGGACCGCCAGTTTGAGACCACTGCCTTTACGCAGCAATGAAAACTTTGGTGCAAGACGTTCTTCCCTTCAGGTTCTGCAACCGCCAGCTTAGTGGTTATAGCCCCGGTGCCGAGGCTGTCAAGATATAGATCTTAGCTAGAACAATAAACGACTGCCGTTTGGAATATGGTTATACTAGTTACGTGGTTATAAGCTTACTTGTACCTCATCCATTCAATGTGGCACAAAAAGGCTCGCCTATTCCTTACTCCCCGTCTCAGGCAGGGATCGCTAGGCTCGCAAGGCTCAACGCACCACGCTGGGCGCGGGGCAAAAATTGAAGAACTGGCCGCCACGCTAGTTTACTCGGACGGTCGAAGCCACTTACCTTCAAGGACAAAATTGACTGTCCTTTCCGGCAACAGAAACAAAGTCCGTGTATTTTGTGCCCCCATAGTCGTGACCGTCTTAGTATAAGCCGTTATATATACAGAGTGTTTCCAAATCCGACAGATAAATTCAGACGGATGACATTTAGAGTACCAAGAGGATGAAAAACTACTATAGAACATGAGGCCGCAAAGTACATTTAGTGGCTGAAAATCGCAAAAATAGTTTTGAAAGTTGAGACGTGGAATGAAAAAAAAGGGCCGATAAATTAAAAAAAACAAAAAAAATTGTTTGACGTAAAGCAGGATTTCAGTGCATGGCAGTATCAGAAAGGAACCGACGAGAAAGTTTTATAGGAATTGTTCGAAGTTGAGTCTCGAAGGTTAATAGGTTAATTCACAGCAGACATCGACTGATGAAGGATCGCCGGTGTTCTGAAGCGATGACGATTCGTGCTGTCAGATCCTCCAGTGTCTCCACACGCGTCTGATAAACAACCGATCACTGAAATATTTCCTCAGGCTCTTACTGGTATTTATTATAAAGTATACATGACCGAGAAGCGTACCACTGAAGAGGTCACTCGAGGGCGGGAGAGACGATGCTAAAAAAAGAGGGTGGTAAAAAGAGGACCTCAACCTCAATGAAATAAATATAAATGAATTATATATATGGTAAATAAAAATGTCAGAATGAATGAAATAATATACGAGTGATAAACAACCGATATTAGATGGCTCCAGAAAAGGAAATCCAAGCGATTAAGATCCAAAGAGCATAGAGGCGAAGCAAAAGGTCCGCCGTATCCAGTCCGCCTCCGGGGATGTGTAGCAACAAGGTGGTACGCAACGCAATGGCAAAATGTGCTGATACACCATCATGTGTTAACCACATGTTTTGGCGCTCAGTAGTCAGTATTCAATCCATCAAATCCAGGAGGACGTACTGTAGGAAAACAAGGCAATATGCGCCATTAATGTATTCAGACAGAAGGTGTGATTCCAACGAATACCTGTGAGTATTCCTGATAAGATGTTAATACCGAACTTGTATTTTACTTTCGACGGAGAGTGCTGTGGGGATTTTCGGTACACATATGAGATAACATTTGAGCATTGCGTATGTTGACCTCGCCTTTTCTCCTAAACCAAGCTTCATCTCTACTTAAAGTAATGGGGGAAACTGGTGAACAAGTATTCAGCGTACCAACTCTACCCGAGTGGAGTAGTAGGCATCGCCTAGGAGTTGTACTAGCTGCACGTGGAAGGAGTGCATATTTTATGCACTCAGAAACTTCCACGCTATTTTATCACGAATTCGCAGTTGAGCTGCAACCGATCGTGCACTTGTCAGGTAAGCGTCAAACGGTTGCAATACTCTATTTTTTGTTTCAGGTATGTGTACATTCTGTTCTTTCCCTGCGTCAAGCCTCGTTATTTGGAAAGATCCCGTCTCTCGCAGCCGTTGATCCATATTCGGGAAGGTGGTATGTTGCGGACAACGGCTCCTCGGATGCTGCTCTTGGTACATTCTTTGTGCTAGGCACCCATTGCTCCTGCTCAACTGCAAATCAGGAGCATATTCGCATATTATTTGTTCGTGTAATTTGACAGGTTATTTCCGAATGAAGTATAACACCGTCAAATTCTGCAATAGTCACTAATGAATATTTGCTCTTTCTTTTATTTTCCCGAAACGCATAGGAAATTTGCATACGAAGGGGTTTCTTCTTTTCGATAGCTGCGTTTTCTTTCATACGTGTTGGATATTTTCCATTTCTAAATAGCAGTGCTCTTAATCCTCTCACTTGTTCGGTCACGCTCTTCGTCAGGTTCATTATCCTGCTTGTTGATTTTTACCCACTAAATGTGATTAACAAACCCAAGCCTGTGTGGCAATTTTTCATTCTTCTTAGCATCACTCTGAATTTATCGGTCGAATTGCGAAACACCGTATATACATATATATGAATAATACACATATAGTACAGAAACTACTGTTTACATTTTTATTCAGGGTGTTTCAAAAGGGTTGCATTTATGTATAGGTTTTGGGCCATCGGTTTTAGATACATGAATTCAGTTTAGAAACTGGCAAGTAAGACAGGCGGATAATTTTGGTCATGTGATATGAACATAGAAGTAGATTCTATCGTTAGAAATTCTGTAATTCGCATTTTATTAATTATTTCTGATGTATGTAGTGACATTTCTTAAAACGAAGTGTTTATATTCTCGATATTTTAAAATTATACTCTTTAATGTTTTTAAATATCTAAGTGTATGTTTCGAGAAAGCAAGAGAAAAAATCTGCATGATTGAATCTGCATTGCATGATTTTACAAAACGGTATTACCCGACCAATATTGTCGGAACTTGAAATCCTAACTTATTTGAGTCATTTATTCAAAATGGACCTATTCATAAGACCCTTAAATGCGCATGATATTTGAAACATGCTATATAAACAGCCTATATAAACAGTTTCTAAGCACAATGCACTTACTTTCAGCAATTAAGTATGCACTGGTGTTATTCGATATAAATTACTGCATTAGATGTGCAATGAAATTTCCGTAAATGCAATAAATTCTTTATTAAATAATAAACTAGTAATTATTAAACTTTTTCAAAAATCTTATATTATAAAACTCGTCTTTAAAAACTCATGCTTAAAATTCATTTATTGTAATTACTTAATATTGAACTCATATATGTTCTCGAATTTTTTACAGGACGGCAGAATTTAGGAACTATTTTGAGAGACGTAATTTATCGAAAATGTGAGCTCACATAAGACTGAAATACACAATAATACTAATTCCAAAAGGTATCTCATTAACAATTCATATTATAATTAAAATACAATAACACGCCGAACAAATATTAATTTAGAAATCAAACAACAAAAATCAGGGTTATATTTTCAAATTTTCACAGGGTTCGAAACTAGTCCTGTGAAAATTTGAAAATATAACGCTGATTTTTGTTGTTCGACTTCTAAATTAATTCATATTATAGCTTAGAATCATCATGCAAATGATTAGAAATTATTTCCCAATGGTTTCTTGGTTAAAATTCGGTTTCAGAAGGTTACTCTCGAATGAGTTTTGGAAATAAGAGAATAAGATATAATGCAATCAAAATTATTGTGTTTGCAAAATATGAAATTAACAATTTAATATAAATACAAAATTATGAAGTCTACTTGCTTGGAATTAAAAAATAGGTTGTTTATAAATGATTTGTGTAACTATTTTGAAATGTTCCAGGAACGTAAAGCATATTATATCATGTAAATTCATTAAATAGAGATATATAAAGCAACTTATTTAAGTTTTAAGGTTTTTCTCATCTTTAACTATTTACGTATTTCCTAAGGAAAAGTATTATTTTCTATATATTTAAACTGCGGCTCCTTGAGTAGTAATTTAATATAAGAATGCCTACTATTAGTTACATTCCGCTAGAACTTATGTTTATTATTTGATTTTATTTAGTCTTTCAGCTAGCTTAATAATTATGTTTATTATTTGATTTTATTTAGTCTTTCAGCTAGCTTAATAAATTAACATCGATTTTTGACAGAAGTGCTTCAATTAGAATTCAAATTTAAATTTTATTTAAACATATATAAGTTAAATTACCTTTAGAACTTAAACGAATTCCTAGTCACAGAAAAATACTTTTCAATTTAATATTTACTCTGAGAGAAAAGAAAGTTTTCCTTGATATTTCATAATTTGCTTATATGAATTTAAGTACTTGTTTGAAAACCTCAAAAATATCACTTTTACTACTGATTTCCGTTTACATCAATTTGTTTTATTTTTAAATGTATCTAACAATGAAATCAATGAAAAGTTCAGTTCTACTTTCTCACTCTTAAAAGCTCTTTCATTTTCTCCAAAAGGAGTCCTTTGCAATTTGTTAACCCAAGCTTTTCCTAATGCTTTATAGTTTTAATTAAATTCGCCAGGAAGTTCACATTTCTTTTCATAAAACGTAATATAATTCATTCTACCTTTTACGTTATGTTTGTTTTCATATTGCAAATAGCAAAGCGTATATAGTTGCAATTGCATCAAAATTAGCTATGTGAAAATGACAAATTATCGTCATCTGCGCTGATTTCATTGTTTTATTTAAAATGCAATACACTTTAGAAAAGCTTATTTATTAGTTTTTATTACCTTAGCCCTTTGAAGTCAAATTCCCTAAATTACCTTAGCCCTTTGAAGTCAAATTCCCTAAATTACCTTAGCCCTTTGAAGTCAAATTCCCTAATATATCTTTATTGTGAATTAAGAAATACAGTATTTTCTATCATAGTATTAAAATCCTTTTAGAGAATAGATAATACGAGATGCATTTGCTTGCATCAAGCAGGTCATATAGAAGTTCTTATACTTTAAAATATAAGGAAGTGGTATTATATATAAGTCTACACAAACTATTACAAAAAAAAAAAGGTTTGCATAAGAGAGGTAGTGACAAAAGTAGTGTAAGTTGATCTTTGTCAATTTTGATAAAATTCCCCATTTCTTCAAAATATATAATGTTTGAGAGATCTTTCTAATTACCCAAACATTCTCAGCAGATGCTTAAAGCTTTTAACTGAAGACTTTTCAATGATGGATGCTTTGTTAAATATATTTAAAAATAAAACAAATTGTTTATAAACAGAAATCAGTGGGGAAAACTGATACTTTCACGGCTTCGAAAAACATTTTTACCTTAGTTGAGAGCGAATAACTCCTAAATTGATCGATTTGATTGAATTGATTGAAAAATTGATTGAAAATTGATTGAAAAATCCTTATTTAATTCCTTCTTACACAGTTCGGAATTTAGGTTCATTCCAAACAAAAGTTGCGCCTTTTTTATGATTTACTTTTAAAATTTGTATTTTAAAATAATGTTTATTAATTTTTCGAAAAAAATTTTGAATTATAACCTATAAAGTTTTTACAATCAACTTAAAGTAGATTTATTTGTATGCATACCTGCAAAAGATTAGAGCTTTATATTCAAAATTTCCGAAGATATACATGAATTTATATATTGGCGCGTTTTGAAATTTGGCATATTTGTTGAATGCGATAATAACGAAAATGTGATTTACGCATTTTGTTAAAATTATTTGAAAGTAGAACGATGTGACCTTTTTTTTCCTCTCCACAATGTAAAAAAGCAGGAACGACGTGACTTTTTTTCCTCCGCTGCACAATGGAAGAGAAGGAAAAGAGGTTGCTATATTAAGAAGTTCGCCAAGTGAATTATTCTTGGCTCAAACTGAAAAAAATTCAATTTTTAAATTCAATAAATTTATAAATTTCTCCGTAAATTTCGCAACAAATTTTACAAAATTTAATATTTATGCATAATTTGAATCGTAGAATCGAAATATGGAAAAATTGCTATGTTATTTCAGAAAAAGTCCGATTTTGTGTCAAAATACCTATGTTAGAAGGATGCTATGTATAAATCTAATATATATCCTAAGTCGCGCTTTCGAGACATGAAAAGCGCAATTTGAATCGCAAACAATTGGCCCAGTAGAACGGGAGATATAGAACTTTTTTCCCCCACAGTGTACATACAATTTAGATAGCTACGATACCAGTGTTTCTGCTCAAGACTATAAATAATACCTGAGTCGGATACCCTACTCTAAATTAAACATCCTTCTAACCAGCCATAATATCGCCAATATTCTTAATCGAACATCTGCTTTGGATGCAGTGCAAGAGCACCAGCCGAAACAACATCTAACCTTCTCTGCTACATGTAATGTGATTGCGATTCTTCCTCTCAATTTCAATTTCGCCAGTTGCCAATAAAATCCACATAAACTGAGAAAGTATGAAACTAAACAAGGCATAAACTGGCTAATAAGGTTTTATGAGTTAGTAAAACTAAATTTAAATAGCCCAAATGTAATTTAAAAAATAAGATATTCGAAGCATTTTATTAATCTTGTGATAATAACAACTCATATATGTTTAATCCGGTAGGGAAAATAACTACGATGAAGAAATTACGCAGAGTTAACATGCATTCCGAAGAGGAAAAAAGAGAAAATTCAAGTATATATGACCGAGATTTGAGCCACGGATTTTCGAATTAGCGATTCGAATTCCCGATGCAAATCCAGGGGTTAACAACGGGGTCGGTATTGCCTCTCTGGTGTCGATGATCACGAGGTCAACAGGCGAATATGCATAAGCAGTTGATGGATATAATTAAGATCCCATTGATTACAAGAAAAATATTACTAATTGTTTATTTAAATAATGGTACATCAAACAGAAAGGAAGAAATAATACAAAAGAAATATAAGGAAAAAATGCGCAAAATGTTTTTAATATGTTTTAAAAATCAGTATTTTTAAAATATATACATTTTTTATGTAATAAAAAAAATACAGGAATGCAAAAAAAAAAAAGAAAAGAAAAGAAAACCATAGCCAAAAAGTACGAACAACGCAAAACGTCCTGAGAAGATGAAATGTTATATGTAAATCATATGTAAAATTTAAAAGAAAATTTTAATGGTCGCTTTCAAGACAATGAAATTTTGAATGTGCCAGCACGGCTCATAGAACAGCTGAACTGCGATAGATTTGATTTTGATATTATGATGCAAGAAGAGTTGTCTACATTGATAGAACGTTCAGGCACAAGTTTAATTCAAAACACATGGTACTCTACGTTTTGGAATTTGAATTTCATCCCAGAGAAATATCCCAAAATAAAGGTTGTTATCGAATTATTTCCCTCTTCTGACCTAATGGAAGCAGGTTCCTGCGAAGCCAGTTATTTGCTGCGGGAAACAAGAAACAGGTTGAATATCTGTGAATGAGGCAATTTAAAAACTAAGTTCAGCAATGTTATGCCAAATATCCTTTTTACAGATTCCATCACTGCATAAAGCTTAAACGAAGTATATTAAAAATCGAACTTTTCTGCTGTTAGAATCTGTGATGTTTCTGAAAACTTGTTTATATTTGTATAGAATTTTTTATATGAATAATACAAAAGAAATAAAACGTTAATCTAATTAACCATTTTTGCTACAAAACGTTTATTCATATTACTAATCTAAATATTATCTTCAAGTTATTTATGCGAAATTATGCGTATTATCGTTATGTTGCATGCAATATACTGCAGAGAAAACGATGAAGGAAACTGTTCTTTTAAATGCGGCCTATGTGAAAAAAGAACGGTTAGGAATCTCAACGCTAACTGCATATAGCATAACAGCAAACACAGCAGAACTCGATAGTTCCGTATCCTTTACGAAACCCGTAATTTTGCAGATACTCGTCCAGCTCTACAAAGCTTTTGATGCGTTACGATAAAAACCAGAAGCGGAAAGCCTACTACGGGTTATTAGCACGAAATCTCTTCAACATTCTTTTTCTTTCAACAGGGCAAAACTTGACAAAAGTAGTATCGCAACTTCCTTGATGTTTATCCGCATCGACAATGATTAATAACAGAGCCTAATTTCACCATATTTTTGAGTGCTATTTGTCGAGAACCGTCAATCATACTTTGGTTCTCAAAAGTGTATACAAGAAAGTAAGAAAATCCTCCGTTGGCAACCCCCTCGCTACTACTACGTGCAGCAGCTGCTAGCTTCAGATAATGAGACTTCGTGTATTGTTTCTTCCGGGTCACGTGGTGAATAAATCACGGGGTAGTTGCAGCCCATCACCCACCCCCTCCTAGCCTTTCTTGGAACTTTCAGTCGATACATCTTGAGAAATTATTGATGTCTTTCCACGCGTTGGGAAAGGAAACCGTCTTAAAAATGTTACGTAGGAACTTCAGTCACCAACAGCGGTGCACAGTCATACATTATACATACCTCTGAGAGATGATGACTTTTTTACCTTCGTTTTATTTTTCTGGCATCCAGCAAATTTATGCGTGGCACAAAATAATAATTTAAATAATGAACAGTGTATTTTTATATAATGAAAGTTGCATGCAGAATGCATTTTTGCGCATTAATAACTTTTATGCAATAAAACGTAATTAGATTAATCTCTTTGTTAAGTCTGAGTAAAAGAAAATGCAGCAAACAGCTGTAACATAAAGATTTGATTATTACTGGTAAGTAAGAATTACGGTAAGAAGGAAAAGAAACTTAAGTTACCGTAAATCAGGGAAGCTATAATGAATTATTGCAAAATTTCGGAATAAACGAAAGAATCAAACACCAAATATGTAAATGATATGTTTTTACAAGTGGAGAGACGTGAGGATATTTAGTCTCAGAAATAAGATAAACCATTAAAATTAATATTAAGATTTTTTTAGTACTTGTATATCAATTAATCTAAAAATTTTGATAGCTTAAAGCAGTATTTTCCATCTAAGTTGTTAATAATGTTTAGTTGCTGTAAATGTTAAAATATTACAAAACCATTTTAAACGCCTTGGAAATAGTTTTCATTTGTTGAAATTGGTTATATAGATGAGTTACATATAATTCTTATAATTTTTCATTAACAAATGCCTAGCTCAAGCCTTCAAAAGCCTTTCAATTATAAACAAGGCCTCCAAATGTCAATATCTGTATTTGGCATTAATTTACCCTGAAATTATGCCATAGAAAATTTTTTCCTGAAAATTGGCTTGGCTCTTTTAAAAAACCATTTTAAATAAATGGTTTTAGGTTCAATATCTTACTTTTAGGATTATTTATTAAACTAATTGTTCCTAATATAAATTGTTTATCATATGATTATTATAGATTTTGAACTGAAATCTGCATGCTAAATTTTTATTGTAAATTTAATAGGAAAAAAAAATCTGAGAGCTTTCACATTTTGTATTACGCTCAAAGGGACGTTTGTTTAACGTTTTGTGTGTTATCTTTATTTACTAAATATCATGTTCTTCGCACTTACCATACAATTCAGTTCAACAACAATATCGCAAAGTAATTTTAAAATGAGCATATCTTTAAAATTTCCGATAAGCAGTCTCGCGCGCTCAATTCTGTACAGTGCCGCGAATGCTTGCTTTGAAAGCGTTGAGTTTGTTAATCAAAAATTCATTAAAGATTTACAAAATATGAAATAGATAATAAAACAAATTCCAGATGTCCATATTCGTGTGGAAACATACGTTATTCAAAATTGGATGGCTCCAGATACCGTTATTTTATCACAATGCCAGAAACATACATTTATGCAGATTCTTCATTATTTATTTTCTTTAATTATAATACAGGGCTGCAATATTTGGTGGCAACAGTTTGAAAAGTAAATCAAAGTTTACAGTGAATCACCGCAAAATTCCAAAACAAAATTAATAGTCCTTCTGGGCAAATTTCCTTTTAGGACTAATAATTGTAATCTGAAATTTCGAAATGCAGTGTAATACTTCAATGAGTTTACTATCAAATCTCACATTAAGAACATTATGTTCGCACATTTTATTTTATTCCATAATAAAATTTACAAAAAATTATAAAAAATATAAAAAAACAAATATTTGTAAAGGTCGAACTATATACAAACCATAAGATTAAACAGAAATCGTAATATAATTTTCGTACCCAGACTTAACTAAACGTATCAAATAATTTTAATATAAACAGTAAATATATAGACATGTAATTTATTAGTCACCTGGAAGCTGTTGGTATAAGACAGTGGTCTCAAAAGAAATTGCATGTTGGCCGAATGCAAATGCACAACCTGAAAACAGATGGCGGGCCAGAATTTTCTTTTTGAACAAAATGTCAATTTTTTAAGAACAAAACGCTATTTCAATTAAATTTTAAATTTAGCTAACTAAATTTTTATCAGAACGTACCTAAACAATAATAACAATAACTGAAATGAAAAAAAAATCAAATTTATATTTCCTATCTGACATCTAAAGCTCGGCAAGATATTTGTGTATTTGTGGTACAATTTGTAATTCAAACATACTGGCAGCTAAATATTAAATTTTCGTACTGTCGTTTTTTCAAATACTTCAATCAATCAATCAATGAATTACTGAAAATAAACAAATTTTAATCGTTTTATAAGTGTTCAGCGAAAATTTTCTAAGTGAGTGAACATGAGAATAAATAATAACAACCTAATCTCTTATTAAATTTTTTCTTCGACACATAAGTAAAATTCATGTGTTTGTATAAATAATTACAAACTTCTTTTTTCCGTATTGTAGCTTGATATTCGATGGCCTTTCGATTCTAATAAAGTTTGTAACCTCGGCAATATATTACTGTAAATATATACTAGAAAAATATACTAAACTAATGGTACGGAAGCAGAAATGGGAGACTCTCGTTCCAGCACCTCAGATGCTCTCCTTCAAAATTGGGGCGAAACTGAGCCTAAGACGGACTGCCACCTGTATGGTGCTCAAGAGCTTAACCAACCACAGACGCAATCTTGCACTCCTCGCCACGAAAATAATTTGTGGGTTTGATCTGATTACATCAGACAATTGAGATTAGTAACAACAGAGACACAAGACTGAGTCCTAATGAGTCCCGCTTATACTGCATTGGACTTAAATCTGAATAAAAAACAGATTACTCGTTTCGTTGGTTTTCCTCAAACGGATGGTATATGCGTTTTGGTAAATCATTCTGAGTTGTTACTACTTTTAAACAGTGAAGGAAACGGCTTTTCGTATGTATGTATTCCCAAACAAAGCGCAGAAGAATCCATTCCCTGTACAACAATTTATAACTGAGCGTATTTATTTTTTAAAAATTATGAATAAAACTTAATGAAATCTGTATTTTCAAGTTTGTGGATAAAGTTTATATCACACAGTAATTTAATTAGCGCAATTTGTAAATTTTCTGATGCGTTACTCACGCTCATATTTAATGGTAATGAAAGCAATGGAAAAAATAAATTCTTGAAATTTTTGCAACACTGTAGTTGCAGCAAATACAGGGTGTAACAGAGAAGTTTGCTTATTTTGATATTCAATAAAAGAAAAAGTTATGCATATATATATTTAAATTTTTGAACACCATCAAGTACAATATGTAAAGTTTATGTTCACACTGTTTTAAATATAATATCAGACAGACGGCATCCATTATTGTCAACACACTGCGTTAGTCGAACTCGGAAGTTTCGTTCAACTCCTTACAGCATATCCACGGGCATGTTGGCAAATGTTGTACTTGCACTCTGGAGCAACGGTTGGTTCAAAAATGGTAGGATTAGGGCACAGCCGAGAAACCGTTTAGCCCGTTTGGTGCATTTAGCATCATGGAGTGGTCGAAGGAGGTGTGGCCGTTTGCCTTTTTTTTTTTTTTTTTTTTTTTTGGTCGATGTATACTTTTGTAATTGTCGGCTCAACCATCGCCACGCAGCGTTCATTCCATGCCCATTTCAGTATTGAGCCCCGTGGTCATGTTCCTGGTTGGCAATCAGTTGTTTCGTTGGTAAAAAAACTTCAGGGAAATCTACTCAAGAAGAAAAAACGGGTTTCCATAAACAGAAAGGTTACCACGAAACATAGACGAGTAAGGCTGTCTGTTTTGTGATCTCCTAAGTGCTCTGCTCGGAAATATTCTGTTGCTGTTGGGTTGTCCGTTCGAGCTGAAGCGAGTCCTTCATAAAGAACTGAAATTTCATTCCTACAGATTGGCTTTAGTGAAAAAACGTAATCCACGTGATCTTATTGCTGGAGAAAATTCAAGTGAAACGCTTCTTGCGTCTTGAGGACGCGATTGTTTACGTCAGTGATGAGGCACACTTCCATCTTTTTGGAATCGGTAAATAAGCAGAACATGCGCTATTGGAGTCCTCATAGGCCTAGACAACTTCATCAGCGTCCACTACATTCAGAACGTGTAACTGTTTGTTGTGCAATATCAGGAATTGGAATAATTGGACCATGGTGTTTTGAAGAAAACAAATGGGCTGTTTCAGTAACTTCTGATCGTTACTTACATATGATTGAAGAGTTCTAACCAAAATTCAATGAGATGAATGTGGGAGATATATGATACTAGCAGGACGTTGCCACGGCACATACAGCTCATATGTCAACGACTGTTTTGCGCAACACTTCCCAGGACGTCTCAACTTTTTGAGAGGCGATTTGCACTAGCCAGTACGATTGCTTTATTTAGCCCCCTTTGTTTATTTTCTATGCCGCTTTCTAAAATTACTTGTCTACAACGATCGTCCTAATACACTGGCGCACTTGAAATGCAACATTCATCAAGCTATAAACAACATACCCGTCGATGTGCTGGGAAGAGTGGAACGAAACTTCCGAGTTCGATTAACTCAGTGTGTTGACAATAATGGGACACATCTTCCCGATATTATCTTTAAAATAAAGTGGATATAAACTTTACATGTTGTACTTAATGCTATTCAAAGAATTAAATATATATATATGCATTATATTTTCTTTCATTGAATTTCAAAATAAGCAAACTGCTCTGCGCTACTCTATACATAACTGCCATGTTTTCGTGAGACGCAGGACGCCAGTTCGAGGCTACTGATCTATAATAATAAAAGCAAGTGTAATGTGTCTGTCTGTCTGTCTGTCCATTTGTCTGACCGAGCTCTCCAGCCAAATCCATCGCACGCAGGGACCTGGAATTTTTTACACGGAAGCACAAAGGGGCTGGCCACCAGACCTCGAAGCCCGATTTTCGATTTTTGAATTAGAAAAATTTTAAAAAAATTATTTTTTATAAAGTTTTTGTTCTTCAGTTTTTGTTTCTTAATTTGCATTATTGTGTTGCTATTATTGTGATTTGTTGCTATCATTTATTTTCAACTTATTAAATCGATTTATAACAATTCCACCATCATGACCGGACATGCTGCAGGCGAAGATGTGTTTATTTCAAGAATTCCTATAATCCCTTCCGATCTCCCGTTTCAGTTTAAGCGTCTACAATTCCCTGTTCGTTTGAGTTTCGCGATGAGCATTAATAAGGCACAAGGACAATCTCTCAAAGTTGTAGGGCTCGACCTCCGTAAGCCGTGTTTCTCCCATGGTCAACTGTACGTGGGTTGTTCAAGAGTTGGTAATGCCGATAATCTACACATCTTAGCTCCGAATGGAAGAACATTAAATATAGTTTATCCCGAGGCTCTCTAACGAAAAGGACAATCTAAAGAAAAATTATTGCCACTCTCCACTCTCCCAAACTAACTCTGACTGTCATGCTTTAAATGATGATGTTATTGTTTAGTGCTCTCTTGAGAGCATGAGCAATAATCCGAATGGTGCTGCTTCCCAGTGCTGCAGTACCAACAGACATTAATCGGTCAGGGGCCCTTGCGACCCCAGCCCGAGCTCCACAAACATACACAAACACTCTCCTCTTCTAATTCATTGTCATCTAAGTTTAACTTACACTTAAATTAAAAATTTAATTGGTTCTCAACTCCAAATTTCCTGTAAGCAGGATGTTTTATTTCATCCATGTTTTCGTTACTTTTTATTTTTTCTGTACTGTACTCTCTATCTTTCCCTTTCAACTCTTTCCTATCTTTGATTTTGAATTTTTTATGTTTTACTTTTCTTTAAACTTCAGACCAATGATTATAACCACATGACTACGGTTTCCTAGCATGTGCTAATATGAGGTCTGTTCTCATTTAAACTAATTTTTTAACAGATGGCTCATGGTTAGGATATATTGTTCCTTTTTATCGACGGGGAATGTTGTGTGTGTGGGGGGGGGAAGAGAGAGAGACAGTCTACATGTCCTAAACTACTATTCCTGCGCTATTCACTTATCTGCATTTTCTAAATGCACGGGCAACGCCGGGCGGGTACAGCTAGTATTGAATAAAGAACCTTATATAAGCCCTGCAAAATGGCAAAACCGAACAACAGAAAAAAAGTTGCCGTGGTATTATTGGTATTATTTCATCTTAAATTAGCCAAGTGGAAACTTACGTTCACACTTAAAATAAAGGAAAAGCTTAATTATTCCAGATTTAGCTTGATAAGTTTCAAAGGATATCTTTCTTTGCTTCCAACAAATATTTCAATGAAGTGTCAATATTTTTGACAGGACTCCAAATCCCCAAATATAAAACAATAAATATCTCGGAAAAGTTTCATTCTAGATGTTTAAAAAATAAAACCTTAAACTATCATTAATGTTCATAATTAGAATTTTTTAACGATTTTTATAAACATTCAAATATGTTTTAACTTTTGAAATTTTGATTGTGAAGTCTTAGGGGCGTTATACTGAAGTCTGATGTGTTCAGATGTGAAAGATTTTAATACTCAACGCATTATAAACAAATTTATCTGACATAAAACAGCTTCATGATACAATAACGAATACACCAAATGCATACAATTTTCTTTAGCTGGGTTAAGTAACAATTTTGTTTTGATATTTTGAATAATTTTGTAATGTTCGAAATGAGAGTAGAAAATGTGAATATGAAAAATTAAATTTTAGACTATTGCTTTGCCATTGATACTGTTGGAGTTTTTCTCTAATTTAAATTTTTAAATGTTCAAAAACACATGAAAGTCAAGAATATGAATAACAACTTTAAATCACATCACTATAATAAATACTGCATGGGTGTAAAAATAGTGTGACAGACATGATAAAACAACATTTAGACTGTAAAACCTGTGTGTTCAAATATAACAGTAAATAGTACCAGATAATACTCCAACAGAAAGAATTAACATTGCGTTGTGTTTAAATTTAATACAATATAATAACCCCTTCAAGTTTTAATTAAATTTATTGGGTCCAGTGTTCTAAGTGAAAACATTACAAGTTAAGTTAAATTAAATATTGCATTTATTAAAGGTAAACAGAACTAGTAACAATATACATTAAGTGGTGGAGGTGGCGGAGATTACAAAGTGAGAAAACATTACCTCTCGCAGGGGGTACCCCGTATGAAAATCACCATGACGCGGCCATTGTCTTGAAGTAGTTAAGTGGAGACACTTAGTGTGTAGGGTCTATTGAGGCAGTAGATTATCACAAAATTTTCATCCATAAATATTCTAGAAGGAGAAAAAAACAAGTTAGTAGTGGTATTTTTTCTTGAGCCATCCGCCCCTTTTTTATCTGGGCCCCCTCCTTCCTGTGTTGTCCACCATCGGTGGTTTTCTCTCCTCAAATTCTTCCGACATCTTTTCACTGTTAACGTAGGCTGCTACTCGGGACGAAGCGACAGTTTTCTGGTCTGATGACTGTCTTCAGCAAAATTTTCCTTCTCCGGTCTCCAAAACGTCTCCTCTTTCGTAGATCAATGTACGCCTTTTTCTTCTTTTCGCCAATCACTCGTTTGGCGATCCGAGAGGGTCCAAAACAAGCCAAGTGCATGGCAACCCTAGGGAATGAATCCACACAGGAAGGTGAAGCAAGGGAGTTGGTAAGCTGGATGTTGGCGAATAATCGCCGATCCTCCAAGGTCATCAACCTGTCAGCAGGAGCTAGCCTCGACCAGGGTCCCATTTTAGCATGGTGAAAGCCTGCAAGGAAACGTATCACCCCGACCCCTCAACCTTGGCGTGGCGTAGCTGCATACAAAACAAGCTGATTCAGCAGGGTGCAGATTTCTCACTTGACGAAAGATATTTCCCAGACCACTGTCTGGTAGAGCCAGCAAACGCCAAAACGTCATAAATCTTGATTTCCCAAAAGCAACGTAAAAAGTTTTTCGAAAAGAATTAAGGATTTGTTTTTAAATACTAATTTAATAAAAGACCGAAGAAAATTTCTTCAATTAAAATAAAATAATCACATAGAAAAATTTTTATGTTTTCTACAACACCAAACACGACCGCCATAGTCAGAAAATATTGATCCCAGCTTAGCAGAAAAAGGGGTACATTAACAAAACTTAATTAAACTTTAACACAAACTTGTGTAAGGCAAAAACTTTAAAAGTGTTTTTAAAAGAAAAAATTAAACTTAAGGGTCAACTTAACAAGAAATTAAATATTAAGCAAACAAGTTAAGAATAAGTATTAACTAAACAAAAAAAATTAAATAGTTAACCAAACTACCTTAAGGAAAAAGAAAAATTTAATTACTCAAGCAACTTAAATTCAGAGTTAACCAAAACTGTCAAAAAATTAAATAACAACAATTTCTTTTCAACAAGGCATATAAATTTAAGATCAACTACAAAATAAAAACAAATTAATAACTTTTAAGTCTGATAACAGAATTAAGATAAATCATTACAATTAAGATATTTTAATTCAACAACTGAAGTAGCTAAGTATGCATTACATAACAATACTTTCCGAAATGTTCATGAATACGTGAGCATAAATAAACGTGCCAAATCTTAGCACAAACAAACTTGCGTAGGGCATGATAATTAATGCGAGAAGAGAGATAATAATTCGTTTGATATTCAATGACTTTGCAAACCCTACGTAATAAAAACAACCAAACTAAATGAACGCCATAAAATATTAATGAATTCGAAATATTGAGAGTTTCTCCTTATTTAGCAAGTAAAGATTTCTTCAAGTAATTAAGTATATAAGTAATAAAAAAAATCTTGACGTCTCAGATTTTGTATTAAGTCCAAAGGGCCGTTTTCTTCATTCACATACATACACATTCCTAGAGCATTAGGGCTAATGTCCCTTTGAGCTAAAAAATTTTAAAAACAGTTTATCTCTAGAACTTCCGATTATCGTGCGATAGAGATATTTGTTTTCCGTACAGTGTTGCCATTACTCGCTTTGAAACCATGGAGTATTTTAATTAAAACTTCGTTTACAAAATTAGTTTTATAAAATATGAAATAGGTAACTAAACAAATTCCAAATAAGGGCTTCCGGGTGCCATATTTGAGTGAAGGACTACGTTACTCAAAATTTGATGGTTCTATGTACCGTTGTTTTCTCACTGTGCGAGATACATACATACATTCATACAGAATATGTATTATTTGTTTTCTTTAAATATATAACAGGGCGATAATACTATCGTGGCAGCGATTTGAAAAGTGAAACGCGCAGTTATAGTGAACTGATGCAAAATGCCGTTTCGAGGCTAATAGCCCATCTGAACTTAAGTCGCTTTGGGCTAAAAATATGTCGCAATCCGAGTCAAACATAAGAATGCTATACATTTTTCCCCAATTTACGGAAATGAAGCATGGCGAAAGAAATATTAAAGTACAAGTTTTGAGTAATTCAATATAATTCTCCGTATAACAAGCTAAAATTTTGAAATGCATTTCGAAAAAAAAACTGTTGAGGCATCTATTTTCATTGGAATTGTCTACTTATTAGTCCTTTAAATTCTTGCATCGCTTTATGTGGCAGTTCGTTAACATTTATCATCAACACATCCTGAAAAATTTTTAAATTTGTCATTCCATGTGGAATAAGATAAAAGACTAATCTTTCACATTAATACTGTGTACAAATTAGCAAACTCAATGATTTAAAAACAATTCATATTCTCCTTAAAAGTTTATGTTCTTATTTTTGATAACATTTTTAACTGTTAGAATGTATAATAGTACATTTTACTGTTATTTTTAACTGTTGCAATGTATAATAGTACATTTTTGTTTTCCTGAGCATCGAGTGGGAAGGCCGATACACAAAGGCATTGGCTCTCAAATTCAAAATGCATGCCGTCCAAATACACGATATAAAAGCAGCTGAAGGCACAAGTTTTTTTTACTAAAATGAAAAGATATTTTATAGCAAAAGGAATTTTTATACTAAATTTCAAATTTTATTTACTAAATATTTATAAACAGTAATTATAAGAGGCAAAGGAAAAGATTCCATATCATATCATATTTATCATACCTGAAATCTAAATGTTGGTATTTGTAAGAAATCTCTATTGGTTAAACTTTATAAGTAATATGTATTGATAGTTAAATATTAAATTTTCAGACTGACATTTATTTCAAATAATTATAAAAAGTGTAAACAATCAATAAAAATCATACTTCTAAATTAAATTAAAAATGAATAAATTATGAAAACTTTCCAGGTGTATAAGTTTGAAAAAAAATAATGACAACCCTTCTTACCTTTTCTTTTCTTTAATTATTAAATTTTGCTTTGAGGCAGACAGAAAAATTACATATATTTGTATGTAAATAATTACAAACTTCTTTATTGCTTACCATAACTTTCAGCTACAACACCTCATGGCATTTTGATTTTGTTGAAGTTTGTAACTTTCTTTGAAAACTACTAGAAACCATCTTTATAGTGAAAAGTAGATGCTTATTGGTCAATTCCTTTTTTTGAGATTTACTGATTTTTAACTTTAGAAAAAAGATGCTCACATATATCTGTATTCTCAAACAGCGCGTTTATTATGTTGCAAAAAAAATCCGTAACCGAAAGTATTTTTCTCTTGACAAGTACTAAAACAAGTTAATCAAATCTAAATCTCCAAATCTCTGACTGTATCACAGTGCAAATTAATTAGCTCAACCAGTACATTTTCTAGGGTATTCCTCACATTTGATTTTAATGTACATGAAATTAATATAAAACTGGAGTCAAAATTATTAAATTTTGAAACCTTTTTTCAAATAATTAATGTTATAATACTGCTAAATAACTTCCTGGGAAAGTATTCACTGGCCGCTCAAAACTGCTTCCAGAGCCGCATGAGGCTCGTGGGCACTCGCTATGAGACCTCTGCACTAAGACACTGATATGTGCTTCGACGTTTTTCAATAAAGATCAGTTAATAGTGTACCCTCCGAATTCCTTTAAAATTAGAGTCTCTCTAGTTTTCTTTTTTTTCATATTATATTGCCTTTAGATTATAGGAAAAAAGTGCTATTAAGAGTTAAAACATTTGATAGTAAGCAAATGCTATTAAGAACGAGCAGAAATTTTATAAATTTGTATTTTTATTTTCCAATTTGGAATTTTATCTTACATGTATTTTTTTCATAAATAAATCCATTTAGACTGCAAATACAAAACAATAATCTCTTTAATGGTATTAAACAACTAACCAGAAATTATTTATAAATTTTAATTTAAATTATTTAAATTGCTGTGTTTTCTCGTCAAGAAATTTTAATGATGTCTGAAGTACCTTTCAAACATTTAATTGATATTAATAATAGGGTTTAATACATAACATTTTTATTGAGAGGAATAGTTTTATAAATAATTGCTCTCAAGCAGTAATTGAAATAAAGGAAATTTTATGTAAGAATTGAAAACAATTAATTTAAATGCATTTTATAATTGTGCTCATGTGGAAGTATTTTAATAGGTAACTGGTTAAAATTTCAACTTCATTTGTGGTTAAATCCATAGGGATTTGGAGATGAGTGAAAATGGTTGACTGTGTAATTTGCAAGAAAATTTAATAAGAAATCAAAAATATTTTTCTCACAAATGAGATGTTTTATGGCGTTATAGTATGCATATACTACAGAGAAATGACTCTGTATTGTTTATTTTTCATTCTCCAGCACTGAAGAGCATTGGTTCGTAATTTAATGATTTAGTTTTTGAATAATTCAAAACCAATGATGGGAAAAAAGAAAAAAAGTGAAAATACAGAATTTTGGTGAAACGAATGTAAGCACTAACACATACGTGTAATTTGAACCATTTTGGTTTTATAAAACTAGTGACCTGTGTGGCAGGCTTGAGGTCTAGTTTACGTAGCTCTTTCAAATCAAAATACATATCCTCGCTATTAAATTAAAAAAAAAACTAATAAATACCTTCGTAGTCGATGAAAAATTACAAAATTGAAAGACAGAAATAGAGCTAAAGGGCAGTGACAGGGTAATACATTTGGTTTAAAAATAAAGCATTTGTTAACAAATGCATCTCGAAAATATATGAAAGCAAGAAATGTGGGAGGAAACATTTGTAGAGTTGTTAGGTTTTTTACGGACCAAGGAACTAGAAAAATCACATAAACCCTCACCGATATTCAATCTAATTTTCGGATTGCTAGCCAGATATGCTACCAGTTACATCACTAGAGCCGAAAGTTAAAATTCCTTGCGTTCTACCCCAATTAAAGACATACTGGAAAGGCGGAAGAGGTCCAATCGAAAGGTGATGGGTTATCGTCAGCCACATTTAGTTAGAAATTAGAATTTTCAGAGCCAAAAAAAATGGACAAATCAGTTATGCCCTAACTAGATATTCGAACAACAGGTCCTCCAAGTGCTAGGTGCTACGTGTCACACCACGTGGAGCTGAAGTAAATAATATGTAATTCCTTATATTTGAAACTTGCAACTTAGCATGTAAACACAGCATATTCGCCGAACAGTGACTTTTTCGAATAATTTAGTCTTTTAAATCATATGACGTCACATACAGATACTTCTCTAAAGGTTAAGACAACAAGATCAGCTTTCTGCGAAAGCTAGAAATTAATTTATTAGAAACCATATAAAGTATCTTCGTTAAAAATCATAAAAACTTCAATTTTTAAAATACCAAGGTGAAGCAAAAATTATTAGAGAACGAAATATCTTTGATTTTAAATGGTATGTATCCATGGATATTCTCAGATAATTAATAATCAAAAACTGAAACTTTCACAAATTGGACACACTTTGTAGAAAATCGTAGAAAACCTAAGGTTCAAAATATAAAGGTGGAATACACTTCGTTTGAGAGAAAAATGGCTATACGATGATCAAAATTTTAAAATTGTGGGATTACAAATGGAAAATTGCAACAAATATCTGGCAATTGAAAATTAAAAAACACAATTTCATTAAATTTTCAGATAAGATAAAATTAAAAACAAAAATTTGATCGGGTTACACATATTCTGGCGCAGGACTATATGCATAGAAAATATGATTGCTGTAGGTGAAATCATCTTTCTACAATTTTGTACGAAATCACATAATCATTCACAGATTCTGTATACAGAGGTACAGAAGGTAGAGAATATATTAGGATGATAGCGATCTATGCAGAAAAGACACTTCTCATGGTTTTGCTTTTTTCTAATCGCTACATTGAAAAGTCGAACTTCACAGAGCTGCTAGGCAATGCGTAATTTGAAGAATAGGTGCAGAAGCTCTGAAGACATCATTTTAAGGTCCTGCGAATCTCTTATAGGTCAGATATTCACTTTATGCATTTTTCTGCTTTTGCCTTTTCCAGACATTTTTTTTTGAAAATTGCCACTTAAGGTAATACTATATAACAGCCGTGGTCACGACGGTCCAATTGGCTAAGCACAATATATGAGAAACAAAAGATAAATCCTTTATGAATATTCAATAGATAACTAATTAGACCGTAAAATTAACTGCAGGATTTTTAACATTGTGTTGAAAAGAATGACCACCTACTAGTGCTGGAAATATCATTAAATTTAATTTAAAAAATTACGCCAGTAATAGCTCAAGGCTCTTGAATTATGCTAGATACGACAACGTTGATAGCCTTAATAAAAGCATACATAAGAGGAAAAACTCATTTTTTATTTATCATTCTCGGCATCAAATAGTAGTTATAGAACTATCAGACAATAAATGAACATCACTCCTATCAAATGATGGCTGTACCACGCTACACATTCTTCCGAGAAGCTCTGAAAGCTTCTCATTACTCGGCTTAACATATCGCCAGGAATATTGGTGACGGCAACTCTGACGCGGTCTTTGATTTCCAATACGATGACACAACGTGCGCTTAAGTCCTCTTAACGGATCTGCTATTTTGTTAAAGGAAAATATTTAGATAAATTGTATATTCGATATTTTGATAAATTGTATATCTCCAGACGAAATTACATACGAGTTCCGCTATAAATTGATATAAATTATGAAAGGAAAATGCCCAAAGAACAGTTACGAATTAAGTCAACTTAAGTTTTGTATTTAAATTTACTTAATTATTTAATTAATAGCTTACAGATTTGTACATTCACCAATGCATTATTCGGAAAATTATACAGCTTTAATACTTAAGCTTAGCAAAAGAATATGTTCTTATTTTTTTTATAGTTTTAAAAGAAATAAATTAATTTTCACCTGTTTTCCCAGTGCTATGAAGTCTATACTATATTCGCGTTACCAAAGTTTCCTCCATATATTGCTTGCCCTAATCATTTTCTCATTTGAAGTTATCAGAATATTCAAGTGATCATCATCTTCATAAATGTCTTCTTCTGTAACCTCATTTTTCAGGATTTCACTATCAGTATTTTTAAAAATACTTCTTACCTAAATTTGTGGAATTAGACATACTGCATTCCTTCATTCACTTGTGGAATTTAAGCTAATTTAACTTCTGTGCTTACTTAATAAGAGTAAAAAAAGAATTTACTGAAAAGCCGCTATAAAAATTATATTTATGCTTTCTATATAAATTACATTTAATGATGAATAAATCATATGAAACATAGTAAATAATCGTACTTGCTTAAAACATCGCCAGCTGTAGCAGAATGAGCTACAGTATAATAAAAATTCAAATTTGTTTTCTGCACCATTTCTTTTCTGTAATTTTCTTACAAATGCGAAATGGTCTCTTAGTTCATGCATTGTAAAATTGAAATATGAAAAATCAAATGGAAACCTTTTTAATCGTAAATTTCTCAGAGAAAATGTTATGAACCAATAACATTAAGCAGTACAGTCTGCTTTTGCATTTTTTCATATATGAAAGGATATGAGCCATTCCTTAAAATTACCTAATGCTATCCAAGCATGTGTAGCAGTTATAAGCTATTTCTCCCTCCTTCATTGCATGCCTTCGTGGTGTAATGGCAGCACACATAAATTTTTCGAATACTCGGCGTGTATTCGAAAGGTCCAGGGTTCGAATCCCGGCGAGGATATTGCTCATTTTTTCACTTTCTTGACATTAAAAAGAAAAACGTAATGTCGCTACAGTGGCGCCCGAACTAAAAAGGTGGTCGATGATGATTTTGCACCAAGATTTGGCCAATACAGTGTATACTGATTGGGTCCCTTCATCCCCAGTCGCCTTTTAAAAGCGGGAGTATATAAGGCATTTCTCCCGCCTTCTTAGCATGCCTTAGTGGTGTCATGGCCAGAACACTCGGTGCGTATTCTAGAAGACTAGGGTTCGAGTCCCGAGGAAGACATTGCTCATTTTTCATGTATCCTGCTTCGAAATAACCTAATAACTCTGCACAGTAATTATTTTACTCTTTAGAAATTCAAGGAATTTTATTTACTGATCACAAATAACAGAAACTTAGGGATACAGCAGGGTTTAGTGTACTATAAAATACTGAGTCTATTTTTCAGAATTTTGCAACCGGTATTTTTTTTTCTTTGCGAAAACATTAAATTCAGTTATCATAGTCCTATAAAAAAGGAGAGTTTCGTCAAATTTTAAATACACAAATTATTGATATACTTTGTAATGTTTTCATAAACTATACAATATATCATTAAATCTAATATTTCCATAACTCTGATAAAAGATACATTTTTTATCACTTTGCTGTTAAACTTTTCGAATATTACTTATGCTCTTATATTTTATGTATCAGAATAATTCACTGTTATTCTTAAAATATGAAAAGTTTTATTTTTGTGCCAGTTTTACTTTTTGCTTCAAGATTTATCACAACGTTCTCCAAAAATCATTATAAAACAGCCCTTTGTGTTTCGATCTCTTTCCGCCAAGCTTCTGTTTTTAAGTACATTTGTTATTATCTTTCGAGTTGTATAAAATGCTTGCTTTTTTCCTTAATTGCTTGGGTATTCGGTCTTGATATATATTAAATTCATTAGCATGCTCTGATTAAATAAACACAGTGGTAGTCAAAATTAAGAGAATTTTACATTCAATTCGATTATATCCAAAACTGATGGAGATATTTTAATGAAATTTATTATTAAAGTCGTTGATATAATACTGAAAATTTATCTTACAACAGTTAAGTTAAAATAATCATGCGGATGATAAAGAAAATACAGTATCTACTGAAAGTAGGTACCCACGAATCGTTCTCTTTATCTATTTTGAGTACTGCTCTGTTCTAAAGGAGCCCTACAAATAAAATGCATACCATTGACATTCATTTTTGTGTAACCATGTATACCGCTGAAAATTAGCATGAGAACGACGAGTTACGTCAGCAAAATCTTTCTACCTATCGTTTAACAGCACAGGGCACCACCCACAACGCGCCGTTACAAAGTCTACTTATTTAGGTCCCCTCTACCTACGTTTACATTTTAGCCAGATGCTTTTGAATCACCCTGTTTACATCAAAATGTCATCTTTCCGAATTGAGAGGACACAAATAAGAAGTCTCAGAAATAGTGGTAGAAATAGTAATGTGTTCTCTGAATCGTTTCAAGGTGGGTGAAAGTTATAGCATACCGTGTTATATGGAAAGAAAATTCTTTAGAAACTCGTTATCCCTTCAATTCACCAGAATAAACAGATTATTTAAATGTGCAATATCATTTTCATCTACCTTGATTGATGAAAGAGATCGACATATGGCACAGGTTGCACCTAGTGTGGAAGACTTTGGAAATCGGTAGCACGTTTAATTGCTTACATTCACTCATTTTGCAATTCTTTTACACTGCGTTGTCGCTATCGATAACCTGAAGGCTATTTCAAACTTACCGGTCATTTCAAAATTATTCTCATATTGTTCTGTTAACATTGTGTAATCTAAACAAAGAACATTATATTTGCTTCACTCTCCCTGTTTTATAAGTCAGTTTCTTTACCTGTTTTGGAAAGAGATATTACTTAAGATAGATCTTTCGTAAAAAAGAAGCGGTAAAAAGAGAAATTTTGCAAAAGGACAGAGATAACGAGAGACAATATTTTCAAACTCTGTGATCTTTTAAGATTCTCTCAAATTACTAGAGTTAATTTCGTTATTTTTAAGTTATTGATGTTTTCCTACCTAATATTGCTAAATGTATGAACACTGCGCTATGTTATAACTTCAAGCAAATGTAAGTACTTTATAAGAACATGAATGAAACAGAATAAAAAGAATCACTGTAGTCTACTAAGATTTAAGGGACATTTTGGGAAAGGATCATTTTTATTAAAAACATAAAAAAATAGTTGCGTATAAAAGAAGCATTAGTTATTAATCCTCGTTTAAGCACAATCGACGGAAATAAATAATAGCTATCTTTTACCTGAAGCCTCTAATGTTGCCGAATTTAATTAGTCAGACGAACAATGGGCAGGTTTTATAAATAATACAACTACCATCACCAGACTGCAAAGCTATTAGCTTGAATTTCTTTTAATGCTTGCCTCTCAACAGTTATCTATTCATGTATCTACAAACATGTTTATCTAGCTCTAGTAATCCCAGATGCATCAGTCGAAGCTCAAATAAACTTAACTAAGCAAACATCGAAACAAAACCTTAGCTACGTCGAGAAAAGATCTGAGAACAGGCGACGTTCAAGAGTTAAGAAAAGAAACAACTCTTCGAAGCAGAAAAGGAAATGAAGGGCAAAGGAAAAAAAAATCTGAAGCTAATTGTTTGGTCAGCGATCTTCGGAACCTCAAGAGACTTTGAATGTTACCGCCGCTTCCCAAGATCCGGTTAATGATCCAGTGATTAGGTTTTATTAACTGGTGCTTTTGTTTGGGAGCGACCACCAGGACTCTGTCGTGGGGTGACCATGTTTGTTGTTAGAGGCGCAGTTTTCTCTTGTTCAAATAAGTTGTGGAAAAATAACACTACTCGAGCCTCACGCGTCAGTGAAACTTTCTTGTTTCGTTAAGATACAGTTGTTCAGATGTGCAGTGAAAGGAAGGAAGATAAATAAGCGCATGATCAAAATAACGTGCCGTCCTATTTAATTTTTGCACTTTTAAAAAGATATTAATGTATTACTTTCAATAAATATCTTTGGAAATAATTTTGGGATTTTTGTAATGCAGAATTTACTTAAGACGCCTTTACAAGATATAAAAATGAGTAAACAAACCGAATTAATTTATTTTGAATACTCAGAAGATATATTTCTTCACTGGACGAAATAGTGAAAAAAATAATTTGAAATATGCAAAACATTAAAGAACTTTTTGAAATGAAGAAATAAAATCTAACGTGGACACCACATGAACTCCTTGTAAGGCCTATTAAATCATACACATTTTTTCTATACTCCACTTAAACTCATTTCTTCGAATCAGTCTAACTTTATTAAACGATAGTTGAAAATGACATAAAAAACTGCATGATTTGAAATTAAATATCCGTGTTAATTTTTGTTCGTACAGGATTCAAACTTCTTCTAATTTTATTTTTCGATAACGAGCATAGAATTATCTCAAATATACGTATAGGAATCAAGAAAATTAAAAATGTAGATTTTAATATTTGCTGAAAATTTAATTTTGTTTAAAACTTTATATTCTCAAAATATGCATACTTTCGTCATTTGAAATACTTCTGTAACTGGAAGTATATTACTACGACCAATGATTGCGAAATAAAGGCCAGGTAAAGGCCTGGCTCGGTTTAAGCCGAGTAAGAGGTGGGCAAATATACATACGTTTGGTTCTGCCGATTGCAATAAAAAAGGGGGTGTATAGCTAGATGTTATAGCAGTCCCATATACAAAATGGTAAAGCTCTACGGCCAATCGTTTTTGGGTTATGCAAGATACTTACATACACGACGTATGTATGTACTGACGTCACCAAAAAAAACCCTTTGAAATCCATTTTATAATCCTTTTTCTAAAAAGCAGTCATTTATTCTGTCCGTACGTACTAACATCGCGCAGAAAGTTTGTCCACATATATTTGGGAACGGTTAAAATGGATATTTCCGTTGAAATATGATACCCAAAGTTTATCTCGAGTACAACAATTCCTTTACTTTGTGCAAGGAAGTAAAAAAACCTATGTTTTCGTTTTCAGCTATACAGAATTATTCCACATAACGAGGCAATTCAAATGGCATCAAATTTGACATTGAAATGCAGAAGAATAAATATTTTTAAAATAAATACATGATAGGTTGTTTGAATATAGCAAAGTCACGAGCGCTGTCTGCCCAAAAGGCGCAATGCCTTCGTGAGGAACGTTCGGAGGGACACTAGCTCGTATTCACGTTATATATGGGAAAAACCACGAAAATTAATCATGCAGCACACCCGTTTGTCTGAAACCCAAGACAAGTTAAACTATCAATATTCAGCAGTTTTAACCATTTGGCCAATGGTGCCCTATTATTTCAATGCGTGTACTGACAAGAAATATTATATTGTACATTCCCTACCTTTGTCTAATTCGACTTTCTTTAAATATGAACCCTATCAGTGGCCGAGTGGTCAATACCTTAAATTCTGGCTGTAAGATTCGGTTTTGAAACCATGCGAACGGGTATAGTTGCTTTACTTGGCTTCCACAAGTATAAAGTGAACGCAAGAAATCAATAAATATCTTTGGAAATAAAATAAATAAAATTTCCTTTAGAAATTTCTTCCACGAAATTTTCCTTTAGAAATTTCTTCCACGAAGCATCACCCTTCTTAAGAAGCTTCTCCTTAGATGCCTTGATATATTCAAATGACCAACCTTTAATTACATGAACAACGTCAATAGCATAATAAAATTCTTGCCTTACTTACTACAACATAGCATCATTTTTTATTGTCTGAGTGGTAATAACGATGCGGATTTTGAGCTTATGCATGATTAATGGGTTGTGTCACAAGTAAAAATAGCTTTTACGCTTAGTAGTATAAAAGTAGGTCACGAGGGTCCCATGAGGAATTTTCTCTGCGGTTCACGATTAAACTAACAAAATTTATTATTACTAAAAGAAATTTCGAATCTGTGTCGTTATTTATAGTTTCAATCATTTTTGGACTATCATCAAACAAATATTGTTTTAAAATGCCGCATTTTGCCGAGTATTTTCTCCCTATCTTTTTAGCGCTAGATTCTGAATATTTTTTTAAATTTTTAAATATTCGGAACGTTTTTTCTCTTTCTCTGTTGCACCTAGCTTTCTCTTTAAGAGCTAGTTTATTGATAAATTGTATTCCTTTGATTAGTTTTTATTTGCATTTTTGTGTTAGTGTTTCATATATTTTATTTTACCTTGAATTTATTATTTGAAACATATTCTATACAGACTTTTCGTTAAGCTACGCATGAGCGGGAGATGTTGACAGTTTCCAGCTAATAGTAGCCTTATCTACTGATGATGTGATCGCTGTTTCAAAATTCCGGGCGTATTGTGCGTTTCTTCTCCTCCGTTGTCCCTTTTGGGAACTGTAGTCAAGACTCATTGATGTGAGGCTTTACAAGGTGATCATGTCGACGGCTGGGTTACCATCAGATATTGTTATGTTAATATTACTATATATTACTATATATTCTTAATGAAATGTTGGTTTCTTTTAAAGAAATAATGTTATCTTAAATACAATACTATAGCCATGAATATTTCTCCTTTGTTATTTTCCTATTTAACGGCTTTTTTCGGAAATTAAATTACCCGATAAAATTAATTAAGGACGATAAAATTAATTAAGAATGGGTCAAGTACACTAGGTAATACGGCAGTATCACAATAATCTTGACAAAAAAAATAGTATTCATTGTTTTGAGATGCACATCTAAATCTTTGTTAAACATAGCCTAGGATACGGCTCGCCTCCGATAACTCAAAGTAAACTTAAACTCGAGAATACAAAAGCTGACCGCCATGTGTAAGATACATTGATGTAAGAAGATAACTGCATTGATAAAAGAAGATAACTGCAGAAGTCAAATCTTGAGTCCACTACAACTGATCCAACTAAGAAAGCGTTTTTCTGGAGAAAGGGATAGGGAATGACGTGCTACATTCCATTATAATTTAATGATATTCTATAACTCAAACGTTACCTTTCCCGTTTCACGTATATTGGATCAATACACATTTAATAGGTATGGGTTTATGTATATCTGCCCTGAATAAATTTAATAACCCGAGTTTAATGGATATCTATGCAAAATTAAACATTTTAGAATTAGTTCCCTATTTCGTAAATACAAACGGCTTGCAAATCAGTTTTAACAAATAACAGTAATATACATGCATTTTATATTCATTATAGTTAAAAAGGAATCATTTATAACCGATGACGAATAAAAAATATCTTCCTTTTCATTAGAAATGCTTAGACATTTAATCTAGATAAAATGCTCGTCATTGCTAAGCACCACTCATAACAACGTTTCCAGATAATTTAGAGTCTCAATACGTATATCAATTATTGTGATTCGTCGTTAATCATACCCATGTAGGTGCTCTCAATAATAGGAGACACAAGAAAAATAATCCTGAAAAACAAAAATGATATTAAAAAAATAGTAATTAAACATATAATAATTGCTGATAATCAATTATTGGTTATATACATAAGCACATAAAGCACATAAAAAAGCAAAGCTAACTATAAAATATTTCTTGACCAACCGAAACTTATTTCTCAATCTATAGTTTTGTCGCAGATCACATTTAAAGAGTTCAACGGTGTAGAAACGCATTTCTGATCCTTCACCCTGATATACGTTGTATTTGATACCTAACTGCCTTCAGAAAAATAAATTTATTGAATGTTTTCTAAATCATGTTTTAAAAATGAAATTTAAGGCTTAACGGTTTTCTAAGGTTTAGCCTTCAGGCGAAATTTCAGTCATTCGAAATGCTACCCTGAAATATACGTTTCCTAATTCAATCACTCACATGTATCTTAAAGTCAATTTATAAAAATACGTCATTTGCTTCTTTTCCAGATGCATTATAAGCATTTGGTGACACTATATTTTCTTCGCTTTTTCAAAATAAGCATTTTAGATAACTCATCATCTACGAAAATTTGTGGCATGAGTATTTTTGCTTTATTTCGGCATGGATGCCGAAAGAAACTAATCACTCTATTAACGGTCATATATATCTAATAACATTGTTTACAAAAACCACGCAAACAGTGTAAAACAATATCACAAGAATGCCGGAAAAAATGGCAACAAGTTTTAGTTTAAAGAGCCTCTCGTGTTTAATGCGTAGGACTACTAACAAAAGTGTGAGGATGTTACAGAACAAATAAAATAAACAAAAGATTTCGCATGCATATATTTTATTTTATTTTACTTTTCATTTGTTACATTTATTCATTCAAAATGACTCTATATAAAACTGGTCGATGATATGAGAAATAAGATACATAATTTAAGATGTCTTTATTAATCGATGAAGAGATTGTGCTAGATACAGGTGTTCCTATTATTATGGCGGGAGATTTGAACGTAGACGTCAAACGAAATGAAAAGGCGTTTTATGTTATGAAACATGATTTTAATCTCAATACGGTGTCAAGTAACTATCCAAGTACACTTGGAAATTAATTTTATAGATTTAACATTTACTGGGAACATAAATGCACCCATTTTGAGTCTGAATCTTTTCACTGAAAGTATCCACAAGCAATAGAAGATTCACAGGTGTTATGTGCTACACGAAGCTGATGCTCGTTTCTCCACAAGAAAATAATTAGAAAATGTCAATGATTGATTTGGGTTACTCAGTGTCGTCTACTGCATACTTTTGTAAACATTTCTTTCGTTCTTCTTTATTTGTTGCGCATTATCTTTTCCTTTATTTCGTTCAGATTTTCTTT